>ML261585.1:24411-112371 GCA_005239495.1 Nicotiana undulata | reverse complement strand
AGAGTATATTTTAGTGTATTCATCTCTTGTATTACAAAAGTGTTAACGGATTACATTTATATTTTTTATATAGTAAATATAAAAGAGATTTTTATTTTTGACCAATAAAGAGACCAACTTTGGTCGCTAATTATCCAGAAATTAAACTTAGCGACCACAGTTGGTCGCCAAGTATAAATCAGATTTATTTTATATTTTACAATATATTTAAAATAATAATGTAATTGTTAATTGTTAGAACTGGGTCCACGATTAGCGACCAAAGTTGGTCTCTATCTCGTTAGCGACCAACTTTGGTCGCTAAATATAAATTTTATTTATTTATATTTTGTAATTTTTTAAAATAATAATATAATTATTAAAAAATGAATATCTGGGTCCCACTTTAGCGACCAAAGTTGGTCTCTATTTGCTTTCCTTTTTATAAGCAACCAACTTTGGTCGCTAATTTTAAATTTTATTTATTTATATTTTATAATTTTTTAAAAATAATAATATAATTATTAAAAAATGAATATCTGGGTCCCACTTTAGCGACCAAAGTTGGTTGCTAATTTTAAATTTTATTTATTTATATTTTATAATTTTTTAAAAATAATAATATAATTACTAAAATTTTGTAACAGGGTCCCACTTTAGTGACCAAAGTTGGTCGCTAATTTCAATATTTCTTTGACCAAGAAGGTCTGACCACTGTGGTCAACATTTTGAAAAAATTAGCGACCACAAGTGGTCGCTAATGTATTTTAATTATTTTTTAATAATTTTCTCCAATATAGCGACCAACTTTGGTCGCTTTTCGTGACAGATCAATTTTGGTCGCAAATTGTTGGTCGCTTTTTCCCGGATTTTTAGTAGTGTCAATTAAAGCGCAGTAAACTAGAGTGTAATAAGCGACTAAAATACATAATTATAGCCTATCATCAGCGACCAAAGGTATACATTTATCAAAAGTAATATATTCGAATTTGTTTATAACAACAACTACATTGCTCTCAATCCCCCTCTAGTTTTGGTCGACTTTTTGAATGATATTTATCGTAAATGCAAAGGTATTGGTCCAATTAGAGGTGTCCATAATATTTGGATTTGTTTAATTATAGATCAAATTCTTATTACTTACTTTAATCTCAACGGTAAATTAACTCATATTGGCAGTCGATACCATCGTGAATTTGAGACTCTAAATTATAAGTGAAATTCCTCTAAAATGAAAGCATACAATAAGGTTAAACATAATTCAAACAATAACATGTGAAATTTTTATGTTAGGTGAAAATTATGAGAAATTACATAAACGATGTTGTAAATAGAATCAATTGAATTATATATCATAAATATATATATATATATATATATATATATATATATATATATATATATATTAGTATCATTTTATAATTAAAAATAAAATGTCATTTTTTTGAAAGCTTACAGCAAATTAATTGAAATATGACAAAAATGAATCTGCCCTGGTATGTGTCCAAGCTACACTATGACGTTAATCTATGATATATATATATATATATTCCAATAATTCAAGTCTTTGTGCTTATCATATGATCTGTATCACATCTGTTCATCTTATCCATGATTCCCCTTACCAAAGTGGGTCAGTCTTTATGCAGAAATGATATATATGAACAAACTCTAAATAGAATTAAAATTCAATAATCTTATGGTACAGATTTAGAAATATACTAAGCTTTTAATAATCATTCTGAACTTCTGATAATGATTCGTAACATTAAATACCTTGGCCTTTGCCTCATTTTTATTTGGTGATCAAATATGATACCTTTTCGAACAAATATTGCAGGAAAAAATAGAGTAATATAACATTTTCGAGTAGGAAAATAAGGCTATGTATTTATAAAAGGTTAACTAAAAAATTCGTAAAGTTAATTCGGATTATTCAAGAGACCAAGCAAAAAAGACAAACATAGACACAAGAAAATTGGATAACATCTTATCAAGTATGCCACGTGTCAATAATTTGAGTCCCCTGTATACCTCGCTTTGCTGGACCAATAGTGATGGCCATTTAAAATTTAAATAACAGATCAAAATACTAGAGAATTAAACCAAATAAGAATGCCGAGTAAACATTCCAGCAATCTCAATAATACCAATAAGCTCAAAATGCAACTTGTTAAATGCACATTTTCTACCTGAAACCTATTACAACCGGGGAAATAATTTCTTAGTCTAATTCAATATTTATATTAATCCAAATTATTACTCATATCATACATTACTAGAAAATATCATTTTTTCGACCACCAAAATGGCCGGAAATCTATTATCTTTTGACGGAAACGGGTGGTGCCAATGGATTGGCCATTATTAATTAACTATATAGTTAAATAATAAAATAAGGTGAGATTTTTAAAACTTAATTATGATTAAGCGATAAAATTTATGTACGAATGTGTATCAAGTATTTTGGTGCACATTCAAATAATTTTCTTTCCTAAAATAAGAGCATATCTTTTTTTTTTCACCATCAGGTGTCCAGTACTCGCATTGGCGAGCGATTAAATTCTTATTTGTACCGGAAAATCTCGTATTGAAAGATAAAATGCTCTCTTAAAAAGACTGTTTAATTTCATATCCAATACTAGAACCCGAGACCTTTAAGCGAGCATACCTACTCTTGGCATCAACTATATAAGTAGTCTAGCATGAGATGTGGAGATCAGTATACTAGCCTTTAATTAAGGATCACCATATACGTACCCACCAAAACTCCTTCTTATTAAACTCTCTTCCATTTTTTTTTAATCAATATTCATTCTTGATTGTCCGACGATGCCGATCAGCCGGATAGCAATCGGAAGGCCGGAGGAAGCCACTCACCCCGACGCCTTAAAGGCGGCGTTGGCGGAGTTTATCTCCACCTTAATTTTCGTATTTGCTGGTTCAGGTTCAGGTGTAGCATTTAGCAAGTTGACTGGTGGTGGTGCTAACACACCTGCTGGTCTTATTGCTGCTGCTATTGCTCATGCTTTTGGGTTGTTCGTAGCGGTTTCCGTTAGCGCTAACATTTCCGGCGGACATGTTAACCCTGCTGTCACCTTTGGTGCGTTTATTGGTGGTAATATTACACTTTTACGTGGAATTTTGTACTGGATTGCTCAGTTGCTTGGCTCTGTTGTTGCTTGCTTGCTTCTCAAGTTCACCACTGGTGGCTTGGTAAGTCACTTATTTCTCTCTTGTTTTTTGTTTTCTTCCTATATAACTATCGCCTCCGGTCCAAAATAAATGATTTTTTTTATTGTTTTCACATATATTAAGAAATTCGTCTTTTAACATTAATTATTAATAAAATTGACCATATTAACTTTTATTATCTCTTCACATAAACACTCCTAACACATACTCCGACATTATTTACTCCAATGACAATGTAGGAAAAAATATAATTAATTCATTCCTAAAATTTGGAAAAATTACTTCTTTTGGACCACAAAAAAAAGTCAGAAAATCACTTATTTTGGACCGGAGGAAGTAGTTTTTCTTTGATTAATAAAGTTTAATTTTTTATTTTAATTTGTTCGTACCGGAGAAATATACAATATTTTTAGCTTAAAAACACACATTATTGCTTTTTGAAAAAGTTTTTTCCTTAAATTATAGAATATTTTAATAAATTTTAAAGTCTTGAACTATTTAGCTTATAGTTTTTTATTAGTTTTATATACTCCCACTGTTTCGTCTGCTCTCTCCTTAATTATATCCAAAACCTCAATAATGTTATCATCTGTAGTTTAATTTTTGGCCTATCATATATATATATATATATCGGAATAATCATATTTGTGAAGATATGCATGTGTTATGTTCTTATCGATTTGATATAAATATTTAGGACGGTAGATTTTTACTAGCCATTCTCCTTAAATTTTGTGTCCAACAAACACCACTATATAAAGAGTAGCTTCTTAAAAATTAGTAAATTTTATTTTAAAAAATAAAATAAAAATAAATGTGTAAATTCAAATAAAAGATTAGTGGACAAAATAACATTACATTTGACTTTTGAATGATGCAGGAGATTGGTGCATTCGGCTTGTCTGATGGAGTGGGTGTAGGAAACGCATTGGTACTTGAAATAGTAATGACATTTGGCCTAGTCTACACCGTGTACGCTACCGCAGTGGATCCAAAGAAGGGCAGTTTGGGAACAATTGCACCAATTGCAATTGGTTTCATTGTTGGAGCCAACATTTTGGCTGGTGGGGCCTTTGATGGGGCGTCAATGAACCCAGCAGTTTCTTTCGGCCCAGCAGTTGTGAGCTGGAGCTGGGCCAACCACTGGATTTACTGGGCTGGGCCTTTGATTGGTGGTGGGCTTGCTGGGCTTGTTTATGAGTTCTTCTTCATTAACCAGACCCATGAACCTTTGCCCCAATAAGCAAAAATGTAAATGGTGAATTTTCTCTGTGTGATTTTGTTCTAAGGGCTTTTGTTAGTCTCTGTTTGATTTCACAATTGCCCTTGATTTGGGATGAACTTGGTTGTATCGTGTGATGGCGTTTGGGGTGGGGGTGGGGGGGTTGAAGGGCTACTTATGTAATTCATGTGTTGGTGCCGTGTTTCAATTGTTCAGCTCTTTTCATTCTATTGCATTTTCCTTTCGTCAATTGAGCTCCATCAACATTATACAATTAGTCGGTCATATTTTATATATATATATATATATATATATATATATATATATATTATAATTAAGGGTATATATAGGTTGGGTTGGTTCGAATTTTTCAATTACCAAACTAAATTAAGTGTGTCGGGCTATTAAATCCAAAGACCACATCGAACTAATAAAAGTTGGGTATTTTAATCTCGGATTTTCTCAGATTTTTCAGGTTTTTCATTTTTTCTTTATAAAGTCTTCATAGCATAAAAATAATTTGTACTCCAAATATTTCTTCAATCCTAGTAAGATAGAACTATATAAGGTATTTTTTAAGAAATTATGAGTCATGGCATTGCTAAAAAATATTCAACAATAAAGATAGTAAAATCGCATAAAATAAATACTATCAATAAGCCATAACGAATATGAACATAATCTAGACTTACTAAGTTATTAAAATAAGTACGACTAATAAGTATTGTTATTTACATGACTAAACACTAAAGGAAATAAGTTATACATTATCTAAATCATAGAAAAATTAGAAAAAATTGATATCTAACACTATTGTCATTCCTAATGCAATTAAATTGATTGTCTTTGTTAGCATTAACATAGATTTGATTTTTGTTTGGAATTTATTTGAGTTAGTAACATTTATGGGCTATAAAACTTATTGGAGCATTAAAAAATTATAGTAAATTCAAGCCTGAAATAATCTGTTAAAAGATAAAGGAAAAATGACCAAATATACCTCTCTACTTTCATATATTGACTACATTTAATTTCCGTTATGCTATCGGACAAATTTACTCATTCCGTTATAGTATCGGGCCAAATTTACCTCTATAATTAGCAAAGAGACATTTTCGTTCCTATACCATGTAGGAAACTATATTACTAAATATGTTCATGATTTGAAAATTACCCGCCCTGTTAATAGTTTTTTTACAAAACAGATACAATGCATTAAATACAAAATCTTAGTAGATATAATCTTCCTATTNGAGAAGAGGAAGAAAGGGGAGGGGAAAACGGCTGGTTACAAATGATGGGGAGAGAGAAACGTGGGATATATGGACACCTTTAATTAAGGAGTAAAAATCTGCCCATTAATTATACCCCTTTAATTAAGGAGTAAAAAACTGCCCATTAATTATAATCCTAAATTAATTATGGTATAGATTTGGTAATTTGGTATACTAAATATAATTAAATCAAACCTTAAACATGGAGGGTGATAAGGTTTCATATATGGTATATGAATGTAAAAATTTCATTAGCAAACTTTTAAAAATACCCCGTGATCTGTTAACTAATCCAAAATCTCTCAAATTTCTTTTATTCAAATCACTTGTTGTTCTTCTTGGTCCGCTATTTTTAAAAATTACTATTGATGTGAATGCTATAGTTACTAGACTATATAAATTATTCATATTTTTTATTAATTACCAATGCACCCATTTCTCTTTTTGTAATAAATAAAATTGGTTTTAAGTTTTATTTATTTTTCAATCATATACACACTGTAGAATTTAGTGGGTCTATTTATTGTGTATTATATGCCGTTGATCATCATGTATGTGTATGTATATTCAAATATATCTTGTCATTGCCTGGTTAGTATATAGTTCGATCGACTAACTTAAGAGTGCACAATGTGTAGACATTTAATTAAAGTAAAGTTGAATTAGACAATGTAAAATCTCTGAGGAACTTCAACTTCGATCACTAATACTTGCAAGTCTCCGTACATTTGGTGCAACAACTTCATACAATTGGGATGTTGTAAATACTTTTAGAATTTAGGAAAGCTACCTAATTAAGATTTTTCAATTTACTATACTTTATTTATTCTGTTGTATTATATACTATTTTTCTCTCTTATTTTTTTTCCTCTAACTCAAAAAATAGGTAAATGCCAATTATTTTAAAATAAATGGACCAAGAAGACCTACAAGTGATTTAAATAAAAGAAATTTGGGAGATTTTGGATTACTTAACAGATCAAGGGGTATTTATTAAAGTTTGCTGATTATAGGGGTAAATTTGGTCAGACAGTATAACGGAGGTTAAATGTAGACAATATATGAAAGTAGAGGGGAATATTAAGAAACATTTATAAACTACGCTACAATAGATATTTTTATGTAATAAATATATTAAAAACTTCTATACAGGTAATGTTGGGTTTGTTTGGTTTCGATTTGACCATTTTTTTAATTATAACCAAACCAAGCCAATATGGCCGGAGTTTCTTTTTTCCAACACCAAACCAAATCACAAACCGAACCATAGTCGGTTTATTTTCTTCTCGATTTGACTCGGATTATCAGTTTGATGCGATTTGTCAGTTTCCTTTATACACCCCAAAGTTATATATTGATTATGCATATATTATATATTCGCCGACTATTTTTAATTTAAGGAGCGATTTAGGTTAATTCTATTTTGTTTTAACTCGCATAATAATACATGAGTGCAAAACATAATCGTTATCTGATGTGAGGCAGAAATCAACTATTATGTGAAGTTTGGCACGATTATGAATATGGCCAAACACTAATCCTTATCATTAACGAGCGCAGGTCCACACCCTCCTTAATTTGCCATCTTTTTTGGAGTTTATTTTAATTTAACTAGTAATGTGAAAAAGGGACTACAATAGCAATAGTAATGCCATATTTCAACAACAAAAATTTGGCTGGAATAGGTATTTGAACAGTTATGGATAGGTCCAGATTTCTAAGTCTTTAATGTTAAACTACTTTATTGTTTTTCGTCAACAAAAAAAAGACACTACTATATTGTTTGACCAAAAAGTTTTAAGTTTTTTTTGTTAAACTACTTTAATAAGAAGATAACAGACGAATTCTAATTAAACGCAATAAATTCTAGATCTGAAGTTTGAAGATATCCGTGATGTGGGACCATGTCTAGTATCAATGAATGCAAAGTAAATGTTCAATGATTGTCAATGAATCTAGTGATAAGAATATGCAATAAATGTGGATAATGACAATAAATAAAATAAGAAGGAATTTGTCATCCAAATATTAGATGAGTTGGATGATTCCTTCTCCTGACGAGATCGTGTGACAATAGAATACGAAGATAGACAAAGAATTCTTGGATCTTGTGAATATAAGAGGTATATTCAACAATGGAATAGACAAACAAGACAAACTTTTTGTAGATTCTTGATAGTCAAACCTTTACAATATTGTACATGTCTAAAATCGGAGAGTCCAATTTTATGATCATTATGGCATTCCATAGCCCGTCTTCAGAAGGCTCGAGGCACAGCTCGAGGTTCGACCCCGAGGGAGTATATCGAGGATTATCTATGCTCGACCTCGGGGCGGTGTAAATCGGTGACCATCATGGACAAGCGGGAAATTCCCAAAAGGCACGTGGTTAGAGCTGACCAGGTCTGCAAGAGTAGTACAAGTCTGTATCATATCATTAAATAGTTGTACCAGCTGCATATCTTTGTAATAATTGCACATGTACTATGTTGGTATTCCCTCTCCTATATAAAAAGGACCCTTGTCATTTTGTAAGAAGGAGAATATTGAATACAAGAACAAGAACATTTCTCTGCTCTCTAACTAAAACATACTCCATTGTTGTTCTATTGATCTATTGCTTACATTAATTATATTTCATAGTTTGTTCTTCATTTATTACTAATTATTGACTATAAAAGGCCACATTCGAGGCCCTCTTAACTGTTGTCCCTTCATCGATCATCGCCAGCTAAGCACACCAGCTCGGCCTCGAGGCCCAGCTTAGGCCAGCTCGAGACCCCGTCTCTAGATTATTGGGTTTGCATATCAGCATCATTCCTTGCTCTTATCTCATTTTCCTAACTCGCACTTAGCATCTATTGCCTAACAATCAGTATTAAAATAAATCAAATATTTTTAGAACCACAAAATCAAATATAATTGTAATCACCATTTTCAAGGTAAACAGTTTGGCGCCCACCCTGGGGCTAAAAATAATAGTGATTATTTTAGTGCTGGTTTACTGAAAAACACAAGTTATCCTTCACACTTTTTCTTGTCCAAGAATCTTTGATTTCAGGTCAAAATGTCTAACTCAGTCAATGCACATGAAAACAACTGTCCTGAGGACCATGGAGAAAATAGTGTAGTTGTTTCAGGTGTCGGTGTACCACTGCAAAACCCTGAGGACGCACCAGAGCCAATCCCCGTGGATGTGGGCTCACGCAACGCCCAACATGTTGATATAAGCTCCCACACCGAAGGGAGTATACGCCGGGTAAAACAACAGGAAGCTCAGAAAAATCCATCTTAGGAGGAAAGAGAGGTTAGACTTCACGTTGTTTTTGAAATGTTGCAATCACAACAGATGGATATTGCTCAGCTACAAAGCCATAAAAAAAAACTCCAAGCACTGCACCACCGGAAGCAGCTCCTCGAGCCGAACAGGCACCAGAAAGATCGAGCAACAACGGGTCAGCAACCGACTCCACTATTAAGAAAATGCTCGAGAACCTCACAAAGAGGATTGAGTGACACGAAAAGAAGATAGAAGTTAATGACAAAAAGGTGGAGAACTATAACTCGAGGGTCGATCAGATCCCGGGCGCACCCCCAATTCTGAAGGGTGTAGATTCAAAGAAGTTCGTGCAAAAGCCGTTCCCATCGAATGCTGATCCAAAGCCCATCCCGAAGAAATTCAGAATGCCCCATATCCCGAAGTACAATAGGACCTCGGACCCCAATGAGCACATCACTGCTTACACTTGTGTTGTAAAAGGAAACGACCTGAAGGACGACGAGATTGAATCCGTCCTGTTGAAAAACATCAGAGAAGCGCTATCAAAAGGGGCCGTGATGTGGTATCACAACCTATCCCCGAACTCAATAGACTCGTTTGCCATGTTGGCAAACTCTTTTATAAAGGCAGACGCCAGTGCCATCAAGGTTGCTACAAGGAAATTTGACGTCTTCAAAATCAAACAAAGAGAAAACGAGATGCTACAGGAGTTTTTATATCGCTTTCAAATGGAGCGAATGGAATTACCGCCAGTCTCCGATGATTGGGCAGTGCAGGTCTTTACCCAAGGTTTGAACGAACGGAGCTCGATAGCTTCGAAGAAGCTAAATCAGAACTTGGTTGAATATCCCGCCGTAACTTGGGCGAATGTCCACAATCGGTATCAATCAAAGATCAGGGTCGAGGACGACCAACTGAGAGCCCCGTTAGGCTTAGTATATCCTGACAGGATCCTGTAAAAGGAACCAAGGCCTAACAAGGAAAGGTACCATCCATACACTAAAGATCGAAGAAATACCCCGAGGAACAACATACCTCGAAACAATCGAAGGGTGGATCGAGTTCAGAATTCTCGGGGACTCATGAACAAGGCCGGTTTCGACAGACACACAGGATTGGTGGAGGCACCCAGGTTGTCTGAGTACAACTTCAACGTTGATGTTTCAGACATCGTGTCGGCCGTAGGTACAATCAAAGATACTAGGTGGCCAAGACCCATACTATCAGATCCTTCGCAAAGGAACCCTAACCTGGTGTGCGAATTTCACGGCACACACGGTCATAGGACCGAAGATTGTAGAAATCTCGGAGAAGAAGTAGCCCGACTAATCAACAAAGGTCACCTTCGAGAGTTCCTCAATGACCGAGCTAAAAATCAATTTCGGGAAAGAGAGGCGAACAGGAAAAATGAAATAGAAGAACCACAACATGTCATCCACATGATCATTGGAGGAATCGACGTCCCATAAGAACCTATTGTCAAACGAACAAAAAAATCTATCACTAGGGAAAAGAGGAATCGGAGTTACATACCCGAGGACGCTCTCACATTCAACGAAGAGGACACTGAGACCCTGCCTCAACCTCATAATGACGCATTGGTAATTTCTTTTCTTGTGAATAAATTTCAAATTAAACGTGTGCTCGTGGATCCAGGTAGCTCGGCCAACATAATTAGGTCGGGGGTGGTGGATCATCTCGGACTGCTCGACCAGATTGTGCCCGCCTCTCAAGTCCTCAATGGATTCAACATGGCAAGCAAAACAACGAAATGAGAGATAATCCTCCCGGTCAACGTGGCCGGCACAATCCAAGATACCAAGTTTCATGTCATCGAAGGTGACATGAGATACAATGCCTTACTCAGAAGGTCGTGGATACACTATATGATGGCGGTGTCGTCTACCCTTCCCAGATGATGAAATTTCCAACAAAGAACGGAATAAAAATGGTGTACGGGGAACAACATGCAACAAGAGAGATGTTCGCGGTGCACTGTGTGGCGCGGACATCGACGCCTTCTACACCTAAGGAGTCGAAGGCAAGCAAACATCCAAGTAGCAATCACTAACTACATTCCCGGCTTCACCCGAATGAACGAATAAAGGACTGTGCCGTGTCCTCGAAACAAGCAGTCAAAACATATCAAGGCTCAAACGCCATCGCTACTAAGGTATAGCCCTCTTCCTCCTATTTAAGTTTTACACTAACCTGTGTGCAAGTGTTCGATTAGAAGAATCGAAGCACCTTCCAGCTTGAAGACCTTAGGTTTTAAAGCATGTGTTGCACTCTTTTTCTCTCAGATCGGATTTTATCCCAAATGGGTTTTATCGACGAGGTTTTTAATGAGCCAACGTCTATATGCTACCTAAGGAGAACTCAACAAGTATTCAAGGCTTCTCTTAAATCAACCTCGAATACTAGGGGGCATCCCCCGGGGAGATCACCTCATCGAGAAATTGAAATAAGCCAAAGAGGTCTTGACAGGAGAATGATGTATCGGGCCAAACGGTCGAATGAACCGTGTCCGCATAGAATAATTGAACCCTCGATGGCGAAACATGTATGCTTGTACCAAGTAATCAAATAAGTATCTTTTACCATCAAAATGCTTTTGCGCTTCAAAGAAGTTTGCTATTTCCATAAGAAATGGATCAAAGGCCAGACATCCTCAAGCACTCTCGAGCGCTCAGGGACTGCTATCGACAGTAAGCTCATCGAGCCTCTGAGAGATCGAAGCCGTAAGACCCCAAGTGGGCAACTTTGAGCCTGAAAGCCCTCCATGAGGCACCAATATAAGCCCTCCACGAGGCACCGATGTAAGCCCTCCATGAGGCAATATCACCAATATAAGCCCTCCATGAGGCAACATCAAATCTGTAAGACCTTCGGGCATGCTCAAGAATATAAGCCCTCCATGAGGCATCATCAACAATGCAAGACCTCCATGAGGCAACCTCGAGCTAAGGCCTCCATGAGGCAACCTCGAGCTCATAAGACCTCCACGAGGCAATATCAAACCTGTAAGACCTCAAGCAAGGCATGAATTATAAGACCTCCACGAGGCAATATCAAATATGTAAGACCTCAAGCAAGGCATGAATTATAAGACCTCCAAAAAGCAATATCAAAACTGTAAGACCTCAAGTAAGGCATGACCAAATCTGTAAGACCTCAAGCAAGGCATGTCCAATTTGTAAGACCTTCAAAAGGCATAATCCGGATATTAAAGCCAAGACTATATATTCGAACTTGTAAGACCCCTTAAAATGCATAACCTCGATATAGACACCGAGACTACCTCACTCAGGGACTAAAAGGCTACGACCAAACACAATGACTACGGTCATAAGGCTACGGCCAAACTAACGCGACTCGGAGACGTACGACCGCCGCCATAAAATCACAGGCCTTCAAATACTTCAAAATTACTTCGAAAAGAACCGATTAATCAGGATACCCTCAACATAAGCAAAAGAGGTTCGATCATATCAGCTCCAAACAATGAAAAGGCTTCGAAACAATTAGCCTCCGAGCGAACCTCCCAAGGTGCTCATCTATCTTCACATATCGGCTCATAATCGAGGCTCTTATCGAGTCATCGAAGAGTCGGACGAACACAAGAACTTCAAAAGTCTTTAACGAGGGAAAAATATAGCCATATTAGAGGTCGTACCGACCCAATGCGTAAGGTCCTAAGATCCAACTTAAAAGAGCCTCAGGGATGATTAGAGGTCGTACCGACCCAATGCGTAAGAGCCTAAGAGCCAACTTAAAAGAGCCTCAGGGCCGATTAGAGGTCGTACCGACCCAATGCGTAAGAGCCTAAGAGCCAACTTAAAAGAGCCTCAGGGCCGATTAGAGGTCGTACCGACCCAATGCGTAAGAGCCTAAGAGCCATCTTAAAAGAGCCTCAGGGCCTATTAGAAGTCATACCGACCCAATGTGTAAGAGCCTAAGAGCCAGCTTAAAGAGCCTCAGGGCCAATTCAAAACCTAATGGTCGATGAGCTCGAAGTCAAAACCTGACTCGAATACTGAGCCCTGAACATGTTAAATATTAACCATTATCAGTCGCGCATCAAGCGCAAAACCCCAAGGGGTTCATGACGAAGTCCAACTCATCGGACTAATTATCGACACATCAAGCACAAAACCTAAGGGTTTACCTCGAAGTCCAATTCATCTGGCTAATAATCGACAAACATCAAAATTCAAAACAAAAGAAAGACAAACACAAGCAAATGAAAATTCATGAAAGGAGAAAATCGTAAACTTTCTTTTTATATATATGTGAAATAATACAAGGCTTAATTTACAATGCTCTCTAAGATCCCTATACACAAAATCAGAAAGGAAAAGCCTCGTCTACTTTCCCCTCGGGGACTAAGGCGCCATCGGCCTCTTCCTCATTATCTTCGGCATCGGATATAAGGAATTTGGTGTCGTATTCATCCGCCTTGGCCTGCTCTATCTCTTCCGAGAGATCAAAGCCCCTAGCGTGGATCTCCTCGAGGGTTTCCCTCCGGGATATGCATCAGGCGTATTCATTGCTTCTGATCTCCCGATCGGAAGCCCCCCTCAACTCAGCCCGAGCATCGGCAACGTCTTTTAAATAGACGACCACTTTCTTATCAGCCTTAGCTCGAACCTCTTCAGCTTCAGCCCGGACATCCACGACCCCGTCCTTCATCTTCAAAAGAGCAGACTCGAGCCTTACAATCCTGCTCACCTAGATCGAGCTGTTTTCACGAGCATTCCGGAGTTGCACCACGAGGGCAGAAGCCTTGGCCAAAGCATTCTTGTTGGCCACAACATGGGCATCTATCTGAGCCCTTAGCTCATTGCACTCATAATTGGCCTGACCAACTTTTCCCCAAAGGCACTCTAAGTCCTCCGTCTTTCTCTGTAACTGAAATATCAAAATATTAATCTTCGAAGATGGGAGAAGGAACATGCATTCCCTCAAAACAAAGATTACCTGTCTCTCGAGGCGTCCTTTGTAATTCTGGCTTCGAGGCAGTGAGGGGAGAAACACGTAGTCGTGCTCGAGTTCTGTCGAAGATATCAGGTCACCTTAGCTTAGGTCCACCCGTCGTTCTGGAGGATAGTGTTGATGATAAGATTACCTATCTTCGATTCCACAGTCTCTCCTCACTGCCTCGATGTGTTTCTCCCCTATTGACGGGATGAACCTCGATGCATGCTCCCGATGTCCTGGAACATCGATAGGTCTCTATAATGTAAAGTCTCTCCTTGAGACGAAGCAACTCGAGGTCAGCTCACCAAACGCCGACGGTGTGCCACCGGTCGGACGTGAAGCAGGGACATAACTTCCCTCTTCTTGTTGAGTGGACTTGAGCATGACAGCTATAGCTATGGTAAAACAAGAAAAATGAGATGAAAACTGAGGCGAAAGCTTTGAATTAAGATGGTGGAAGAACTTATGCAAGGAAGAAAAACTCTATAAAAAGGATAGTTGCTCAAAGTAGCAAAGTCCTCAAATGAGAGGAAAGAAAATACATATATAGAAGCAGCAGTGGCTGTTCATCTACTTTGAAGGCCAATTAATTCTAACCAAGTCATTATAACTTTTGGGGAAGTGTACCAGTGGGACCACCTCGATCACTTCACAATCATGTCATATGAATGACACTGTCATATAGCGTTTGAGGGATCGAGATCCTCGTATCAACCTATCCCCGAGAAGGTGCCTGATCTCGAGGATCTCTATTACTCCAAGTATGGGCTCTAAAGAGATGGAATCAAAATTCGAAGATTAACTTTGGATAAACACTGAAAGGCAAAGTTTGAAGATATAAAACAAAGAGATATTTGCATTCCCAAAAATATATCTACAAAGATATTTTACAAAGCTACCCCGAGGAGCCCATAAAAAAATAAGAAGGCAAAAATAACAATTCTACTCTTCGCCCTCACTACTGTCTGAGTCGCTTTCAGAGCCCTCGTACGAAGAAGTTGAAAGTGCTGATTCTTCCTCTAAGGTCCTGGCTTTCTCAATCTCAGCAGAGATATCGACACCTTTGGCAATTGCTTCCTCAAAGTCTTGCCTCCTAGCTTGCGTGCGAGCATGAGCAACGGCTCGGGCCAAGTTTAGCTCGGCCTTTTCGGATATCTCCCTAGCCCGATCATTAGCGCCAGTGGAATCCTTTTTATATAAAGCTACATATTCATCGGCCTCAGACTTGGCCGCAGATAATGCAGTAGCCTCCTCCTGAGCACTTCGAAGAATACCTTGGGTCGAGGCTAACTCTTCTACAAGAATCTCTCTCTCCGAGGCCATGGCATCATTCTGCCGCTTCAACTCGAGGATTTCGGCGTCCTTGGCCGCAACTTCTTCCTGGAGCTGCCCCACTAGGGCATCTTTTTGCCCAATCTGCAAATACCAAGTCAAGCTAATTAGATCAAAGTTATGACAATAAAAGATGAGTTCAAAAGAGTTAGATTACCTGCTCGGTGAGGTCGGACTTCTCTTGGAGCACCTTCTATGAGCGTTTCTGGAAGTCAACCAGCTCCTCCTCTTTTCGGGCATGCAGATCCTTCACCTCGTTTAGCTTCGATGTAAGCTTCTCGAGCTCCTCCTCTAGGAAAGTGAGCTCATCATGTAGCTTGGAGAAATCTTGGTCATACAACTTATTGACCTACAACACAAAGGAAGAAAGTTAGAGAAGCAAGAGTAAAAATTTGAAGCACGAATAGTATATAAAGAAGGTCACCTGCTTTTGAAGCCTCTCAGCCTCCACGAGGGCGAAGGGGCATCGAGATCGGTCTCCTCCTCAACACCTTCAAAGTAATTTATGAATGTGTCATCCTCTCCCTGAGAGGTACCCACATCGGTAGCACCCATGCTCTGGGCATCCCTTATCTCCCCTGAAAAAAATGACAGGCCCCATTGAAAGCCGCCTACCACATCAACTTCCATCGGGGCTTCTTCTCGCCCCAGAAAAATTTCAGAATCAGGCCCTCCGAACTCTTCAACATGGATTATACCATGTCCAATGAGTGGCTCAGGGACTGCGCCCGAACCCTCCTCGAGGGCATCTACAATGTGAGGTGGGTCTGCATCGACCACCTCTTGCTCAACAGTTTCCTGCCCAGCATTACTTGAAGCGTCAACGTTTTGTCTTACCCTTTGTACCAAAAGGAGATAGTCATCATCATCTTCGTCTTCAGTACAAAAACATGCTGCAGCAGTCGATGTCAAGATCGTGGCATCAGTCTTAGGCTTGATGACCTTAGGCTTCTTTGATTTTGGAGTCTCGGTTGACGTCTCCTTCTTCCTCTTCTTACCCTTGTCGGGTTTTGAGGCCTCTTCTTCACCAGGAGGAGGCGGTCTCATTGAGACGACCTCCCCTAGACCTGAACAAACATGATATATCAAACATTTTGACATGAAATATTACTCATAAAATGTTTCTAAGAATGACATCGATAAGGGATTACCATGATTCTTGGCCTACCATCGCGTCTGGGCCAAATCGCGCCAAATGCGTCTTCTATATGGATAGGCGGAGTCTAAGAATTTGATCCATCCCGGGAGGTCTTGGACTACACCGGGGAACCACACAGTGTCTATGAAATCGGAAGAAAATAAAACATAAAAGAGAGGGTCAGCTCGGAAGAAGAAGGAGAGGTAATAAAACGTATCTAATGTAGGGGTACTTATGCTTCGTGTTCCATTCCCCCGGGAATGGCATTCTATCAGCAAGGATGATGTTCGAGGTTCTGACTTTGACAAATCGGCTCATCCATCTCCAGTCCTTGTCCTCGTCGATATAGGCAAAGAATGTCTTGGCAGATCGACGGTGTAGCTTGATCAAACCCCCTCAGTAGAGACGAGGGCTATACCACCTAACCAGGTGGTCGAGGGTGAAAGTCATTCACTCGACAATGTTGAAGAAGTATCGAATCATATATGCGATCCTCCATAAAGAGGGATAAATTTGACTGTGTGTCACTCGGTACTGACGACAGAAGTTGAGAATCATCGGATCTATCGGTGTAGAAGAAGAATCTACGGGGCCTAAAGTGGTATGTATATACGCCGAGGAATACAGCTTTATGCGTGACTATACTTTCCTTAACTGTAGGGATTTCTACTTGTACCGCTTCCCCCCAGCGGCAATCTACCTTTACCTTCTTCACCTTGGTTACTACACTTATGGACCGAAACATGGGCTCGCATCGGCCCTGTGTAGAAGGAGGTTTCTCGATGGTAAAATCAGAGACAGTGTCAAAAGGACCAAGAATACACTGCTCGATGCTAGGAGGTACTTTTGATTTGCCCTTAGATGGGAGTGATGAAGAAGTGGTTCCCTCTTTCTGAGGTACCGTTT
Organism: Nicotiana undulata; assembly: GCA_005239495.1. NCBI lineage: Eukaryota > Viridiplantae > Streptophyta > Magnoliopsida > Solanales > Solanaceae > Nicotiana > Nicotiana undulata. The sequence goes on along the minus strand of ML261585.1, from coordinate 95,065 downwards.
TGGAGGTTTTTGCCATGATTATAATTAAGTTTCAAAAGAAAGAAGATGAATGCAGAAAATTATGAACTAAGCTCTGAAGACTTGAAGATGTTGTAAAAGTGTGAATGGCAAACAATTGTGGTATTTATAGAAGCTGTTTGGGCAATGTTTGAGAAGCGGAAAGGTCGAACCAATAACGGTTCGTGGGCTTCTCGATAATCGTGCTGACACCGACCTCTACGCAGCCTTTGAGTTATGTCATTTAATTCTCTGACTGGGATGACGTCATGATAGAAGTATCGAAGAAGTAAAAATTCAAGACCGTTTCTTATCAGTTCACTCTAAGAAACGCGGGGACTATCTGTACACGGCTAAAATCGGAGAGTCCAATTTTATGATCATTATGGAATTCCATAGACCATCTTCAGAAGGCTCGAGGTACAACTTGAGGTTCGACCCCGAGGAAGTATATCGAGGATTCCCTACGCTCGACCTCGGGGCGGTGTAAATCGGAGACCATCATGGACAAGCGGAAAATTCCCAAAAGGCACGTGGTTTGAGCTGACCAAGTCTGTTAGAATAGTACAAGTCCGTACCGTGACATTAAATAGATGTAACTGCTGCATATCTTTGTAATAATTACACATGTACTATGTTGGGATTCCCCCTCGTATATAAAAGGGACCCTTGTCATTTTGTAAGAAGGAGGATATTGAATACAAGAACAAGAACATTTCTCTGCTCTCTAACTAAAACATACTCCATTGTTGTTCTATTGATCTATTGCTTACATTTATTATATTTCATTGTTTGTTCTTTATTTATTACTCATTATTGATCATAAAAGTCCACATTTGAGGCCCTCTTAACTGTTGTCCCTTCATCGATCATCTCCAGTTAAGCACACCAGCTCGACCTCGAGGCCCAGCTTAGGCCAGCTCGACCTCGAGTCCCAGCTTAGGCCAGCTCGAGACCCCGTCTCTCGACTGTTCGGTTTGCATATCAGCATCATTCCTTGCTCTTATCTCATTTTCCTAACTCACACTTATCATCTATTGCCTAACAATCAGTATTAAATAAATCATATATTTTTAAAACCACAAAATTAAATATAATTGTGATTACCATTTTTAAGGTAAACAAATATGTTCTTATCAGATGAAGATCCCCTTTTTGTTCCCTATCTCTTCCTATTTATAAGGGATATTCCTAGAAAACTCTAAAAAGTACAATTAAAGGAATATTCAATGGAATATTCATTTTCACAGTTCTAAGACATATTCTAACCGTTGTTGCTATTTGTTCTCTACTCAGCCTCGGCGCTGACCTCTCTCTTGGAGACTCCTCGCCACTGAACCGTACTCGGTGTCGATACGACCAAGTCTCATCCTGTTGTATTCATTAAGCTTGGCCTAATTTTGACCAGTATAGTTAGTCCCTCCATTTTTTGAGGTTGTCCTCTTGGATGTCCTCGATAAGTGGATTTTGTTTGCAGCCGGTCAAAAGAAACTCCGCCACAGTGACTGAGCCAAAAACATCGAGGTCGAACTGGTGATGTGTCACCTCAAGGGCCGTGGTTGGCGAGACTGGCATAGGGTGATGTCATGGCCACGCGCGTCATCATTACGCATCTTCCAAATGCAATGCGTCGTTTTATGTGCCTTTGTTGCTTCAATTTTGGTGTTGCTCACGGTTCTTTGCCTCGATTTGGGTGCCACCACACCTTATAAATAGAGGAGGGAGAATTTACAAACGAAACTTTCGCACTTCTTATTCCATTCGCACCTTGCTTGTTCTTCTGCTTCTTCTCTAACTCTTATTTTCGATTTCCTTCTGCTTCTTTAGCTCCACCTTTCGATTTCTTATTCTTTCGATACTCTTTCTTTCCAGCTCCACTGTACTCACGTTGCTGCTAAAATGACAAACTCTCCTCCTTCTGATTTAGTTTCCGATGCCACCCCATTGTCGGTGGCCATGCCTTCCGGTGGCGGTGAGCCCATGGTTGAGGAAGACGAAAGTTTTCCCACCGTGGAGGAGGTGGTTCCTTGGAACTCGTTGGTCAGAAATGACTTCCCTAAACAACCCACCCATGCTCCTGCACAGGTACTTTTTGAAATGGGGCCGAGTCAAATATCCGCCATCCGGTCTAAATTCTGTATCCCTTCTTAGGTTGATATTCTTCCGGCGGGGAACAACGTGATACAAGTCCACCGGCCTGGATATTGCGCTTTCTACGCCTACCCATTCTTGGTGGGTTATTCTCTTCCTCTACCCCTATTAGCTGAGGAGTTCTGCCACTTCTACGACGTCTTCCCCGCGCAACTCTCCCCATACTTGTATAAGGTCTTTCTGATGTTGGCGAAGTTCGCAGAGTAGGCCGGCTGCAAGGTCTCTATCCGCCATCTGTTGCACCTCTTCTCGCCCAGTTCTTATAGAGATTCGCTGATTCATCTCCGGTATCATGAGACTAACGGATTGGTGGCCGGGATGGATGACAAGGCGAACTATTGGTTCTAGCGTAGACACTTCTTCATCAAAATCGAGCACTTAGTGGCAGATCCAATCGGGTTCCCCGAGCAATGGAACTTCAACCGTAAGGGTCTTTTATCACCTATCATATGTTGCTTATCCTCCCTTTTTTTTAATGTTATTATTATTTTTGCTTTTGACTCGCTCATGGCTCTCTGCTTTCAACTGATAGGCGTCCACCTTCCCTGGTTTTTGACATTTAATATTGGGTAACTCGCGTTTTACCTCATACTCTGGGAATTCGCGACTGGGCGTCCTCCAATAAGCGATTCTAACCTAAGCCCTATTCCAGTAAGTCTGATTCTCACTTTATAGATTATCAGCATTTGTCGTCGTCCTTTAACGTGATTTTCGTTTTGTGCTAGGTCGGCGAGCTTCCAAGAAGGCGAACGCTCCGGTTCTCGCATTCCTCCAGGCGGTCGCTTCGGCTGGAATGCAATTCGTACTGACTGAGTCCGTATGAGGGGATAAGAATCAAGCTTCATCGTTGGGCGATTCTTCCCCTCAGGCTATTATTACGTCGGCTGAGACCTCTACTCAACCCATCTTGCACCTAATTGACGAGTCATCTTACGACGAAGAGGAGGCAGCGCCGAGGAAGAGACGAAGGGTATAGACTGGAAAGGTCAATGTTGTTGGCGCTGAGCCGGAGGGGCTTATCACCTTGGATGCGGAGTCGGCGCCTTTACTGAACATCGAGGATGCTCCCATGCCGGATGCCATCATGGAGGGGGCCGTCCGAGGTTGAAGGGATCCGTGATAGGGGGAGCCTGCACCGACAGTCAAGGTTGGCTCTTCATCAGCGGATGAGAGAGATAGAGTCGTCCCCGTGGAAGATTATGGGTTTGGCTCCGATATCGACCCTGAAGAGGTACGGGCTTTTGAGGATAGTTTTACTCGGGTGGAGATAAGTACGGAGGGTCCTGATCGGCACATAGTCATCCTTGTAGATTATAACCACTTGGTCAACTCGGAACAGGCGGTGCCCGCCTTTGCTCCTTTGTGCGCGGACTCCAGGAACAGGATGCTGCAGACGTTGAGATGCGGATTTGTCACTAGGTATATCAGGCATGGCTTTGCGGATGAGTTTTACATTTCTCATGTTCATTTTGTTCCCTTCATATGTGTTGTTTTACTTCCGTTGACCTGTCTTTCTTTGCATGTTAGACTCTCATCTTGGAGATTGAGTGTGACCGGCGGGAAGAGCGGAGTATTTCCCTCTTCAAGAAGGTGGAATCCAAGTATAGAGAGTACCGTTTTAAGCACTGAATGCTGGTCAATGTACTTGGCAAGGACGGCCAATTTCAGGCGCTTCACGACAAGATCAAGCAGAATGATGAGGAGTTGAAGGAGAAAGATGAGGAGATTATGAGGGCCATCTGCTGATGTAGCGTATTGGAGGGGATGTTGAGGGCTCAGTAGGATGAGCTCAGTGAGTAAAGGAGTGACGACCGAAAATGCAGACCTTCATGTGCAGGTGGCGTCTTTAAAGATCGAGCTTGAGAAGAGTGAGGCTAGGGCCGTTGACTTGAGGGATTTTAGCACTAGGGTCGAAGAGTTGAGCCGAGCTGAGAAAACCAGAATGGCCACTGTGGCAGAGGCGGCAGCCCTAGAGGGTACCCTCCGTGTTTGCAGGTCTGAGCGGGCTAGTAAGGCAGAGACTTTGGCGCTCAAGGAGGCAAGGTTAGAAGAGCAGATTGAGGGTTTGGACGCGGAGCTGTCTGAGCAGGTTGCCGCCCTAAGGGCCGAGAAGGAGCAATAGCAGACCCAGCCGTTTACTTCTCATACTTCTGCCGATCCCAGTGTATCACAGGAGTTGTACGAGATGTGGGTTCACGCTGAGTCCCAACTTGACATATATAGGTCTTTGAAGACGGCTGGGAAGGTTTCTGAGGCGCATTTGAGGACGTTCGAGTCAAGGCACGTGCAGCTCGTGACACCTGCGGTTACGACCCTGGTACGACCGGTGGGGACGATGATGAAGATGCCTTGGATGGGCTTGCCTCCGACCCTTGGTACGATGATGAGTATGCCGGTGATGTTGGTTACACGGGTGGTGGTGGGGGGAGGGGGGGCGATGTGGCATGAAGTTTTTGAATCTGGTTTTGGTTTTTTTGTTTTGCTGCTTTCTTTTTTGTGGGGGCGTCTCTCAAGCCCTTTGTAAAATGTATCAGAACGGAACAATTGAAATGAAACAATTGTCTTTGGCTGTGTATTTTCAACTTTTCTTTTCTTTTTCCTTTTCTGTTGGTGTCTTCTTTTTTGAGACAGTGCCTGACTTTCAGTCGATTGAATGTAAGGTTTATTTGGACGAAGTCGAATGTAGATCGATTCGAGGTCCAATGTGGACTTAGAAAATAATTCGAGCGGGGTCGAATGTACATTTCCTTTGTTTGTTTGAACGAGGCCGAATATAAGTTAATTCGAACGAGGTCGAATATAAGTTAATTCGAGCGACATTGGATGTGAGTTAACTCGAGTGAGGTCGACTGTAAGTTAATTCGAGCGAGGTCGAATATGAGTTAATTCGAGTGAGGTTGAACGTAAGTTAATTTAAGCGAGGTCGTATATGAGTTAATCTAAGCGAGGTCAAACGTAAGTTAATTCGAGCAAGGTGGTTGATTCGAGCGAGGTCGAATGTAAGTGAATTTGAACGATGTAGAATGTAAGTGAATTTGAACGATGTCGAATGTAAGTTAATTGGAGCGATGTCGTTGTTAATTCGAGCGAGGTCGAATATGAGTTAATTAGAGTGAGGTCGAATATGAGTTGATTCTAGCGAGGTCGAATGTAAGTGTATTCGAATGATGTCGAATGTAAGTGAATTCGAACGATGTCGAATGTAAGTGAATTCGAACGGTGTCGAATGTAAGTTAATTCGAGCGATGTCGAATGTATGTTAATTCGAGCGAGGACGAATGTATATTCTCTGCGTTGGCGTGATGTGTGAATTTGGCAAAGTTGTGTAAGAATATCATATACTGCTTTATTTATTCATTCATTGGCAAATATTACATGTTTTTTTCCGGTCTGTACATACATCCGAGACGTCCTAGTCTATATAGTCCCTTCAACGCTCGGCCTGGAGAAGTAGTCGATAGGCGGAGCAGTGAATTTAACACCTAAACTTCGAGATGCCCTCTTTGTCGCCTCATTAAGAACCTCCCCGATAATACCTAATTGGGACAAAACTCAGGTGAGGGAAAAAGAGTACGACTTGGAGGACGTCCGTCTTCAGAAGTTGAAGTATTTGAGGTGCGCGATGTTCCAATTGTTTGGTAGTAGCTTTCCCTCTATTGTTTCTAGTTGGAATGACCCTTTGTTTGCTGCCGCCGTGATTTTGTATGGCCCGTCCCAATTGGTTCCTAGTTTTCCTTATGTAGGCCATGTCTCTTCGCTCGTCCGTTTCGTCGAGGTCTTGCTTTTTGTTCTCGTCATTTCTAGGTCCGCTCTCGTTAGAGTATCTAAAACTTGGTTCTCCGACTTCGACTGGTATCACAGTGTCAGTCCCATAGGCTAGTGATTATGGTGTTTCTCCTGTGCTTGTTTTTGACATGGTGCGGTATGCCCATAGCACTTCTGGTAGTAGTTCCGGCCACAGTCCTTGGCGTCCTCAAGCTCTTTTTAATGATGTTCAATATTGTTTTGTTGGAGGATTCCACTTGACCGTTGCCTGCGGGATGGTATGGCATGGAGAGTATTCACTTGATGTGCCATTTCTCGAAGAATTCAACAGTCTTCTTTGCGGTGAATTGGGGTCTGTTGTCAAAACTGATTTCTTTGGGGATGCCGAAGAGGCATATGATGTTCCTCCATATGAATGTGATAACTTCATGTTCGCGTATTTGGGCGAATGCACCTGCTTCTACCCACTTAGAAAAATAGTCAGTTAAAACTAAAAGGAATCGTACATTATCTCGTCCTGCTGGAAGGGGTTCGAAGATGTCCATTCCCCATTTGATGAACGGCCAAGGAGATGTGACTGAGTGAAGGTGCTCTCCTGCGTGGTGAATCACTGGAGCATATTTTTGGCATCGTTCTCACTTTCTAACGAAGTCAGCGACTTCCTTTTTCATGGTGGGCTTGTAATATCTAGCCCGTATGAGGCATCTAATGAGGACTCGATTGCCGGTATGGGCTCCACAGTGGCCTTCGTGCACTTCCTCGAGGACGCATTTGGTTTGGTTTGGCCCTAGGCATTTCGCCGAGGGGCTGCCAAACGTTCTTTTGTACAAGTTGTGGTTGATGGTTCTGTATTTGTCCGCCTGCATTCGAAGCTTCTTGGCTTCTTTTTTGTCTGTTGGGAGCACTCCATTATGAAAATATGACATAATACGGTTGCGCATGTCCCAAATTAATTTCATAGTGTGTACCTTGATTTGGTCTATTGACGAATGAAAGAGGGTGACCACATTTTACTTTCCACTTATGTTCTTGGTGGCTGCTGCTAATTTGGCAAGGCCGTCTGCCTCAATGTTTTGTGCTTAAGGTATCTCGTCAAGTTGACACTCGTCGAACTCGGGCAGTAGCTTATGAATTTCCGCATGATGTTTTTGTAGCCTCTATTCTTTGATTTGGAAAGTCCATGTGACTTGGTTGACGACGAGTTATGAGTCACACCGGAGGATGACTCGCTGCGCTCCATGCTTGAGAGCTAGTCTCAGTCCCGCAATTACAGCCTCGTACTCGGCCTTATTGTTAGTGATATCGGGATACCGTATGGACTGGCGAAAGACTTTTCCTGTTGGGACCTCGAGTACGAGTCCTATTCCATATCCTGATGCGTAGGAGGCGCCATCGGTGTACATGATCCATAGGTCGGGTAACTTGGGAGAGGTACGGGAGGCTTCCTGCTCGGCCTCAGGCATCATTTTGGCGCTAAAGTCGGCGAGCACTTGCGACTTTATCGTTGTTCGCGACTGATATATTATATCGTGCTCGCTTAATTCGATGGTCCACTTGGCCAATATCCACGATAGCTCGGGTTTATGTAGGATGCTTCTTAGGGGGAATGTCGTGACCACTAAGATGGGATGACATTAAAAATAGGGTCTAAGCTTTCATGAAGCTATGACCAATGCAGGGCCAGCTTTTCGAGGTGGGGTACCTCGTTTCGGCATCGACCAAGGTTTTGCTAATGTAATAGATTGGATTGCGTACCTTTGTTTTCACGAACCAAGAATGTGCTTACTGCGATGTCGGATACGGCCAGGTAGATTAAGAAACGCTCGTCGGGCTTTGCTTTGGCGAGTAGCGGAGGTGAGGACATGTATGTCTTTAATTCTCTTAACGCATTGATATACTCATAATTACACTGGAGCCCGTTGTCCTTCTTGATTACGTTGAATAATTTGTGGCATTTGTCAGAGATCGTGAGATGAACCTTGACAAGGCGGCTATACGACCAGTCAATTTCTGCACCTGTTTCTTACTGGTCAGAATTTTAGGTATTCCCTCTATAGCCTTTATTTGGTCGGGGTTGACTTCAATGCCTCTCTGTGACACCAAAAAAGCAAGGAACTTTCTAGAGGTGACGCCGAAGGCGCACTTTTCGGGGTTTAGCTTCATGCCGTATTGCCTAGTCTATGCACATGCACCATTTCCCATTTTTCCTTTTTACTATGACCATGTTGGCGACCCATTGGGGGTATTTTGACTCTCGAAATGGAGTCGTTGGCGAGCAATTTTTCCACCTCGTCGCGGACGACCTCATTGATTGCAACATTGAACTTTATTTTGATTTTCCGTACCGGCGGGTAGAGTGGATCGACGTTCAGCTTATGTGTGACAATGTCTTTCAGGATACCTGGCATGTCTACATTGGAGAAAGCAAACCGATCGACATTGTCAGTTAAAATTTATGGAGATTACCTGGTTATGTGAGTTTGTGGCCGATGTAAGCTTTTTTGTTATGGTCGCTGCTATCCAGTTGAACGGGGTCGAGGTCTTCCACCATTGACCATGTGGCTTCCACGACGCCGGGGTCTTTGATGACGTCTTTTTGTTCGTGGGACTCGGACCCCGACTTCGGTAATTGCTATGCTCCTGAGCCCTCTCCTTTTAGCTGGAGTGTATGTGCAGTCTTGGGTGATGCAGTAGCATTCTTGAGTTGTGCGCTGATCACCGAAGATGTGGAAAATTTCCCCCGGGGTGGGAAACTCGATGACCTGATATAAGTTGGACGAGATGGCCCTCATGGAGTGTATCCAGGGTCGCCCTATAATGGTGTTGCAGGCTGTGTGTTGGTTCATGACATGGAATGTTGTTTCGAGAGTGACGCCCCTAACCAGAATGGGCAATGTTATCTCTCCAAAAATTCGTTCAAATGCATTGTTAAAACCTGTTAATATTATGCAACTTGGTACTACCTTGTCCTCGAGTCTCATTTGTGTGAGAACTCGGGGTGGATAATACACGTGTCGCTCCCGTCGTCTACCATGATTCTTTTTAGATCAGTATCTGCAATTCGTAAAGTAATGACAAGAGCGCCGAAATAAGGAAAGGTCAAACCGTGGGTATCTGACTTATCGGAGATGATACTGTCTCCGAGGTCATCATACCGTTCATGGGTGATAGACCGCTTCAGTTTGTGTGTGGTGGTGAACTTCACATGGTTCATTGTTGCTTCATCGCCTCCGCCGATGATCATTTGGATGGTCGGGGCGGGGGAGGGTGGCTTTGGGGAGCCTTGATGTTGTTGGCGTCCACGAGCGAAATTGGTTCTTCCTCGGTCGCTCATCAGCTCCCTTAAATATCCTTGGTGAAGCATGTTCACTACTTCTTGCCATAGATCTATGCAATCCTCAGTCTTATGGACTCGTTCCTGATGGAACTCACAGAGGGCATTCAATTTCCTAGAGTTTGGGTCGGACTTCATCTTTTGTGGACATTTCACCTTGGAGCCGAGCTTCTCTAGGGCGTAGACTATTTCTAAAGGGGAAACACAAAAATTGTGAGCAGATAAAAGTGGAGGCATACCTCTTTCGTTTCGGTGAGTCCCTGTTTGTGTCTTGGACGGCCCTTCGGCTTGGGGGGGAGGTGGCGGGATAGCCGCTCTAACATACTGTTGGTGTCTTTCTCGATTGAGGCGTGGACCTGCATGATCTCTTCGGTTGTCATTCCGGCGGTCTTTCCTTGATTCTATTTGGACTGAGGTTAAAAGTTGAGTTGGACCATTGAGTCCGTCCTCTTTTGCTCAAACCTCGGCACAGTAAGCGTTGTGAATTTCTTTCCAGGTGGTGAGAGGGTATTTCATGAGTCTGCTTAATAACTTTTTGGTCGCCCTCAACCCGTTTCTGTTTAACCCATTTTGGAAGGCCGCTACTGCCATCCCTTCTGATATGTTTGGTAGACTAATTCTTACTCTATTGAACCGGGCGTGGAAGTCCATGAGTCCTTTGCCAGGATATTGTCTGATGGCGAATATGTCATTCACCCTGGCTTTTGCTTTCTTGGCCCCGACATGAGCGGTGACGAACTTGTCGGCCATTTCCTCGAACGTCACTATGAACGTGCTGGTAGTTGTGAGTACCATGTTAAGGCTCCCCCTGTTAGGGTTTTGCTGAACTTCTTTAGCAACACCGACGGTACCTGCTCTTTCGAGAGGTCGTTTCCTTTTACCGGCGTGACGTAATGAATGATATGGTCTTCGGGGTCTGTTGTGCCGTCGTATATTTTTAAATATGGTGGAATTTTGAAGGTTTTGGGTATGGCTTGTGGGGATGACTCCTCGTTGTATGGTTGTTCCACGAACCGGCCGACATCCCGTTTTGGCAGAAGTTTCGGGGCGCCTGGTATCTTATCGACCCTTTCTTGGTGTTCCCTCATTTGGTTGCAGAGTGCTTTATTCTCGTTCTCTATTTATTCTATTTTCTTCAGGATGGTTGGGAGCACGTCGTTACCTGCATCAACAACGGTGTGAGTGTGACCTGTTGGGGAGGAGCGTGTTGCTCATTGATGGTTTTTGTGGTGCCAGCCCGTGCGATGTTCCTACTCGCCCCTTGAGCGGGTTTGTCGAGTATATTTTTTAGAGTACTTGTCAACCACGCCTCCAGTAATTTGTTCACTACTGGCGGCGATTCCTGTGTTGTGGACGTAGAGGCTTCCTTCTCGTGCGAAGCGGTTACACTCCCATAAGGGGGAGGTGAGTCACTTTGCCTGGATGAGGCACTCGGTGTCACATTCTCCTCATCTTCTTTATCGACCTCGTTGATGGTGCATAGCAGGTTAGTAGTGACACCCATCACTGCTTTCGGTCTTTCATCTCCTTTTCCTGTCATTTTTAGCTTGTGCAAATAGGAAAAATGATTTTTTTAGATCTAGAAGAAACTAAAATTTTAACTAGGACCTCCCTACAGACGACGCCAATTTGTTTGACCAAAAGGTTTAAGGTATTTTTGTTAAACTACTTTAATGAGAAGATAACAGGTGAATCCTAGTTAAACACAATATATTCTAGATCTAAAGTTTGAAGATATCGGTGATATGAGACCGTGTCTTGTATCAACGAATGCAAAGTAAATATTCAATAATTGTCAATGAATGTGGTGATAAGAACATGTAACAAATGTGGATAATGGTAGTAAATGTAATAAGAATGAATTTGTCACTCAAATTATTAGATGAGTTGGATGATTCCTTCTTCTGACAAGATCGTGTGACAATAGAATATGAAGATAGGCAAGGAATTCTTGGATCATCTGAACAAAAAGGGGTATATTCAACAATGGAATAGACAGACAAGACAAACTTTTTGTAGATGATAGTCAAACCTTTACAATATGTTCTTATCAGAAAAGCGAAGATCCCCTTTTTGTTCCATATCTCTTCCTATTTATAAGGAATATTCCTAGAAAACCCTAAAAAGTACAATTAAAAGGAATAAATATTCCTTTTCACAGTTCTAAGACTTATTCTAGCCGTTATTGTTATTTGTTCTCTCCTCGACCTCGTCGCTTACCTTTCTCTTGGCGACTCTTTGCCACTGAGCCGTGCTCGATTTCGACTTCGACCACGTCTCGTCCCGTTGTATTCATTAAAATTGGCCTAATTTTGACCAATACAGTAATGCCATATTTCAACAACAAAAATTTGGATGGAATAGGTATTTGAACAGTTATGGATAGGTCCAGATTTCTAAATCCTTGGTTCTCTCATGAGAGCTATTTGTCCTTTAGAGCGGAGAAAAAACTAAAATGAAAAATAGGACTCTTTATCCTTTTGATTGTGGACTAGTTGATGTATAGACCTTGATCCACAATCAAGAAAATATTAGGTTTTTGTGTAGCTAATAAGTTCTCTCTCCTGCTCTACAGTGTTCTTTTAGAAAGAAAAAAAACTATCCATATTACGTGTATAGGGATATAGGTAGAACAATATCTCGTAATGATTAGTCAATTAGTTCTAGCATCAACATGGACTAATTCCAATCCGTTTTCCCTTGAATAGAGACTAATTACAATTTCAAAAAGGTGATTGCTCGTGTCAAAATGTTTCAACGAAATACTCTTGAGGTAAAAGCTATAATATTCTGACTAATTTTATGAGCGAATAATTGCGTGTTTAGATAAATGTATTAAAGCTAAAAATGTTGATTTGTTTGGTATTAAAATGACTGAATGTGATCCTACCATGTGCGTCAGCTGCTATATGGGATAAGAGCTGTTCTATTGGAAAGTGACGGCTGGATTTAGTTCACATTGATTGCTAACTTGGGAATAGGGCCACATTAGATATCTTGACAATGGATACATTTATTAGGTTCTTTTTCTTCCTTTGAGACATTTAAAAAGTTTAAATTGCTATTAGTGTTGATAATAGTAATAAACTTATCTATTTTAAGGAAGAATTGAATTTAAAGAGAACTCAAGATCTTAAGAAATATTGATGATTCAGACTTGTCAGTCCCACTCAGGCTGCATTAGACGTTTGCTTGTGTCATTACATTTTTTCCCTACTTTTGAGATAAATTAGCAAGCATTCTTCTATTTTCTTTTTTCATATTGTACTGTACTTTGCTTTCCTCCCAAAATTGAACAATATTATCAAACAAAAGATATGTTTATTACTTAATTATAATATCCCAGTGTTAGATTCTTCAAGAGAGGGTGCCGAATTAGAGAAAAGAGCTTTGCCGGCAGGAAAAACACAAAAGTCGGCACAAACAAAGTTCTTATGAGAGTGGGTCCCAATCCGCGTCAGATAATTAACTGAACATATGCATTTCTCACCGTTAGAAAACTGTTAAAAATCGTCAAAAAAACCCTGACCGATATCGTTCGGAAATATAGAAAAACCAATTGATTTTTGATCGATTTTAATTCGTCGAAAAATAGTGGCCGCCAAGGTATGGCGACCGAAGACGGTCGCAATTTTTGACCGAAGGGCGTCGGTTAATTCAACCACAGTTTGACCACATTATCTGACAATGTTTATTGAAAATATAAATATATCGACCAAATCGGTAATATGTAAATTGTTTTTTATTTATTTTCAAAATAACGACCGATTTTGGTCGGCAATATAATTATTTGATAATTTTGTATTTCTTTCTAAATTTTAATCGACCGACCGAAATCGGTCGGTTCATTAAAAAAAAGGTAATTTTTGTCCGACTTCGGTCGGTAATTTCAAATTTTTGCATATTGCACATTGAAATTACCGACCGAAGTCGATTAGAAATTATAAATTTCTGGGTTTTAATATAAGAATTCCGACAGAAATCGTTCGGAAGTCAGTCGGTTTTCTGGATAAAATATGGTAGAATATGACTGCTTTTAAGCTGCACCACCTACCAATTACAATCAATAACCATCCTATACTGGCAGCATTATATTGTTGGCATTCAACCACAATTAACCACCAACAACAACCACAATTAACCACCACCAACAACAATTAACTAACGCCTACCACAACAACAACGCTAATAACAACGACAACAACAACAATACAAATGTTCAATAACAAAATAATATCAACAATACAATCATCATTCAAAACTATTCCAACTAAATATTCACAAGTTCAAGATTGTGTTTAGCAATAACACCATTCAATGAGTGTTTTGTACTACATCATCTCCATCTCCACTACTAGAACCTTCATCATTGGCGTGGTTCGAAGGATTACGACGAGATGAAGACACATCCGGGGAAGGCTCACGAGATCGGGGAATGGGGAAAGCACCACTAGCAAGAACATAGGGTGCTCCGGTGGAAATTTACTCCAAGTCCCATAGCCGGCCAAGAGCTTCAATGATTATTTTTGCAGTCTAATGACTAGGTATGAACCTGCAACATAGAAATTACATTATAAACAAGACCAGTTATTATAATTCAGAATAAACAAATAAGTAATAAATAAATCTTACCATTTCCCTCAGTCATGATGACCATCCTATGATGACGATCATACCGCACTTCCTCTGGATTATCATCCTTCGATGAATCTGAAGCGTGCATGGAAGGGGAGGCATTTGGCTTAGCACTACTATCCCGGAGGCGAAGTTTAGAAATGCTAGGAGATGAACTCGGTGGAGAGGGAGACGGGGTCGCTGATGAAGATGGATGCGATCTAGACCCTTGCTTCAATCTAGACCCTTGATATAATCCAAACCACTGCTGCGATCCGGGTGGCAGAAATCTAGATGGATGCGATCCAACTGGTGGTGAAGCAAATGGAGCATATGACAGGCGTATCACCACATGTCCTTGTGACTGCTGACTCGATGGACCCATGTAACTATATGCAGGATCACGCGGAGGAAGCGGGGTATAGTCTTATGGTGGAGAATGGTATGAATACTGTTGGGAGGGTGAATGGTAGCTAGTCTGATGAGTAGAAGGATATAGTGGAAAAGATGTGTGACTAGAAGATTGATGTCGGACATCAGTTGCAGAAGATGCAAGTATGGAGTGGAAGGACGCGAGGGTGTAGCACCATCCTCATGATCAATAGGTCTCTTATTTGTCCTAGACCTACCTCGACCCCTGCCGGCCATTTGCATAAATTAAAGAAAAATTTAGAACTGAGAATATAAATCTATATAAGTTGAGAGCGCTTGAAAAAACTAACATGCTAGTTGTCTTCGAAGTATATTTCCTCGTCCGATAATTCTTCCTCTTCACTTATTTCATTTTCATCAGCTGATTCTTCTTCCTCATTTTCTATGATTGTTGTTTCTTCCATGTCAACTTCTTCTAATATGCGTTGAGGATGCTCCAAGTTATTTTCTAACTGATCATCCACCATTTGGTTAACACTTGAGGTATAGTTTTGGTAAGAAACATCTAGCATATTCTCAACTTCCACCCTACCAACATGCTTAGTTTTTTTACAACCAACCAATCAGCCTTATTTATTTTCAATGGATATGGAGCATAATACACTTACCTAACTTTTTCTGCAATAATAAAAGGATCATAGCGATCATACTCCCTCTTTTTATTAACCTCAATTATGTTGTACTGCGAGTGTATATTTGCACCTTTTCTAGGTGTTGGGTCAAACTACTTGCATCGGAAATGTATGATCTTCTTATTTGATCAACCTGCTTATGATAATTCTAGAATCTCTTTGATCACACCATAATAATCATTTTCCCATCCTGGTTGTCTTCACCACCTTTGACACACACCCTACTTTTATTGTTTTTATTTATTTATACTTGAAGCATTCCTCGATGTGAAATTTGTAACCATTCAACAAATACTTAAACTTAGTTGTAACCGTAGGTACAAGTCCCCAAGATATATCTTTCAAAAATTGATTAACATCGTTGTGGGGATTATTGACCTACACGTAGTGTTAAATAAATTACAAGTGAGCAAGTATATTCATAAGTGACCAAGTATGTATATTCACATGTGAGAAAGTATGTAAGATGCACTTACACACTGTTTAAACCATGCCTTAAATGTAGAATATACAACATCATGACCAAATTGACTCACAAAGTCACTAAGCGACATATTGAAATTTTTGTTAGTTGCATCAACCGAATTAAATAGTAGTCCATGTAAATTAATCTTATGTCATTACCTGCTTAAGAAAGGATTGAACTTCCGGACAATTTAGCAACACATGATTTGAAGTTGATTTGTACTCCATACTACTGAGGACCCTTTTTGATCGACCTTTAGAACCTCAGCCTGGTTGATTGAATATGGACATTGGTGGATATAATGGATCATTCTTAATCACGATAGTGTGCCGATTGGGCCAATTTCTAGCACATGGCACATGATTGTCGAAGTAGTAAGAAACAAAAATGGGCAGTTTTATTTGCAAGATAGGCTTCACATATGGATCCTTCAATCTTATTCCCATGTTTAACAAATCGTTTACACTTGCCGATAGTCCTGCACATTGTCATATCATATGATAACGTTAAAAAAATTTACAAGGACGAATCAAGGTTTCATCATTACCTCTCATGTGGATACATCCACCTGCATTGAACCAGCCATCCAAGTCGCACCTCGTGTATAAGGTGAATTGGAATGTGTTCCGTCATATCAATGAAATCACATGGAAACAACCTTTTCAACTTATTACTGATTACATGAATGTTCCGATTCATTTGAAATAGGTTTTCTTCCCATAATGTGGTAGAACATAAGTCATTGAAGAACAAAATTATATTTGTGATAGGTTTCCAGATATTTTCAGGCAAACCACAAAATGCAATAGCAATTAAGGTTTTCATGAACATATGACAGTGATGAATTTTCATATGAGTCAGCTTTCCTTCAACCATATCGGCACGTTTTCCCAGGTTCAAAGCATATTCCTCAAGCATCTTTAGGTTTGTAACCCACTCACAAATATGTCGTCTTTGTTCCAATTTGAATGTGTAGCTGGCTTTGGGCTTGAACACCTTATCATTGTTCGCGGACTACAAATGTGATTCAGGTAGCCTACAATATTCTTGTAAGTCCAGTGTAGCCGTCGGGTGATCTTTTGTCTTATTCTTATCATCCATCACTGTATTGAATAAATTATCAAAATAGTTCTTCTCAATATGTATGGCATCAAGATTGTGTCCGAGAACATTATCCTTCCAATATGGAAACTCCTAAAATATGCTCTGTTTTGTCCAGTTATGAGTAAAACCATATCCAAGAACTCTAGAAGGTGGTGCCTCGGTAACCTTAGTGAAGTTCTGAACCCTCTCCCAAATTTTCTCACCGGACAAAGTTGGAGGTGGAAAATCATGTTCAATTGTATTCTTTTTGAATGTATTCTTCATCCTTCTGAACTCATGATCAATTGGCAAGAACTAACGATGACAATCAAACCATGACTGCTTTCGGCCATGTCTTAAAGTGAACGCTTTACCATTTTTCATGCAATAAGGTCATGCTAACTTACCAACATTCATCCACCCAGACAACATTTCATACGCTGGAAAATCATTAATGGCCCACATTAAGTTAGCACGCAAGTTGAAATATTGTGTAGTTGATATGTCATATGTATCAACTCCATCATACCACAACTATTTTAGCTCATCAATGAGAGGTTGCAAATATACATCAATCAAACTCTTTGGATTGCGAGGACCAGAACAACACAATTTAAGAAAATATATGGACTAGTCATACACATTTCAGGCGCAAGATAATACGGCGTAATAAAGACTGACCAGCATGAATATGGTGTTGCAGAAACAGAAAATGGCGTGAAACCATCAGCACACAAACCCAACCGAACATTCCTCGGTTCACTAGCATAATCCGGATACGTCCTATCAAAATGCTTCCAAGCCTCCCCATCTGAAGGATGACACATAACCCCAGGCGACCTTCTATTTTCATAGTGCCATCTCATATGAAGAGCGGAACTCATCAATGCGTACAACCTCTTTAATCTAGGAATAAGAGGTAAATAATTCATGAATACAACAACGCGAATATATGTGAATACATACGCGTACAGCTGGACTGCCCTGATTTTAGGTGCTGTATTCATGAATATAGCAGCAAAAAGCCGGATATTTGCAATGCATTTGTACTGCAATATTAGAAAGAATGAGAGTGCGGCTTTCTCTACGCCGGATATTGCAATGGATTCCTCTACATGGATACTGCAATCGTTTTTACGCCGGAGAAGATTTGAGGGCAGGGGTTTTTGTTCGTCTCCATTTTTAGTTTTAATACAGTATATATAGTAATATTTTCCTTGGCCAGAAAATGCCATATCCGACGAACTTTCTTCCCTTCTTTGCTATTTAGTCACATGCAATTATACAAACACATTGTATTATGTACAAATTCACGCAAATACATTGTATTTTTGTATAAATACATTGTATTTTTGTATAAATACATTAGTTTTTGCATGTATTTATTTATTTCGAAAGTTCGTATTTTTTTAATACAACTAAATACATATGTATTCATGCATGAATACATGATATAAATATTGAAATACACTGAATACAAACATTAAAATAAAACAGAATATAAACAATGAATATATTCAATTTTAAAATACAATGAAATACAATAACATATACTGAATAAATAGAAATATAGTGAATACAACCAATGAAATATACTGAATACAACGATATGTATTAAGAATAACTAAAATGATCCTAATACAAATTTATTTGAATACAATGAATATAAAATAGCAAATACAGTAAATACAAACATTGAATCTAATGAATGCAACAGTAAAAAAAAAGATTGAAACACACTAAATACTAAAGTTAAATACAACAACTATATACAATTGAAAAATCATTCTAATTAATTGGGTTGATAATGAGGCAGGTAAGAGTTGATTTGTTGAGTTATATTAGGAGTGTATCACGCTACTTGATATTATTTCTGATATTAGACAGGTGGACATACCTATTTTAAGGTGATTGCCGTTACTATATTCATGAATACATGTCGCGAATACATTTGAATACATGCACGTGCAACTGGACTGCCCTGATTAGGCGCATTTTGCTGCTGTATCCACGAATACAACATCGTGAATACATGTGCGTACAACTGGTCTGCCATGATTTTAGGCATTTTTTATTGTTGTATTCATGAATACGGCCGCACGTATACAAAAAAATACACTATCGTAACAAATTGAATAGTAGCTATAAGAAGTAGTCATGTATATGGTAGCTATAAGAAGTTAATAGCCACAAGTTGAAGAGTCAAATCGTTTTTAACATAAATTTTTGTATTTCAAAACATTTTAACGGTTTAAATTATTATTTTTATTATTCATTGTAGTTCTAATTAAGTTATGCTTTACTGAAAAATTAAAGATAATTAGGTAATTATCTACATTAATATCAAATTGGAGGAATTATTCTAGTGGTGAGTGCCAAATCAGAATTTAAATTTTATGGGTTCATCTTTTAAGATTTTTATTTTTTAGTATTGAACCTATTATATTTTTAATATTATGGGTTCATATTTAGTATTTTAATAATTCTAATAATTTTTTACATATTATTTTATATTCTGCGTCGACAATTATGAGTTTAATTAGATATGTTATTAATACACTAGATGCGCCCCTACTAGTAATAGTAGTTTTATCTTTTGAATGAATTTAGTGGAGATACTTTACAGCTTGTTTGGATGGTTGTTACACATCGTTTCATAATGTATTGTATCGTATTGTATTGTATTGTATTGTACTATATCGTTTGATGAATACAATGTTTGGATAGATTGTACTGTTTGCAATTATTTTATGATATCACATACCAACAATATGAAGAATAAACTTGCGATATTATTAAAAAAAATATGATACGAGATAAATTTATTATATAAAAAAGTAGGGTAAATGATAAAATAAAGTTATTTAATATAAATAAGGGTGAGATGAGAGAAAAAGACGTAAAGTGACACATTTACGTAACGCCTTCAATGATAATACAATATAATTTAAATAACAACCAAAACAAATATCTTATAAAATAATAATACAATGCAATACAATAGCTCACAACCATCCAAATAACATGTTAGAGCCCTCAAGTTCAGATAATTAGGGCTAAATCGAAGAAATGTAGAAGTTTTTTTCCCATTCTTGCTGTGTATTTACTATTCCCTCCGGTCCAAAATAAGTGATTTTTGGTCTTTTTTGTGGTCCAAAATAAGTGATTTTTTCAAATTTCGAGAATAAATTAATTTCTTTTTACATTTCTCTTGGTCTAAATAGTGTTGGAATATATATTAGGAGTATTTATGTAAGATATAAAAATTAATATAATTAATTTTATTATTAATTAATACTAAAAGATGAATTTTTAATACGTATGAAAACCTAAAAAAATAACTTATTTTAAAGCAGAGCTAACATTTTATTAGCATAGAGAAAAGGAAAGATATGGTTTGAATAACTTTAGATCCGCCGAACGCTGGCGTGTCGCCTCGTCATCAGTGCAATGATTAGCCGAGAGTCATGTACTATGGCCTATGGGGGGTGGCCTTTGAGATTATCAACCAAAACCCACTCAATTTCAGCGTAATCTTTTACCCTTAATCTGTTAAAGGTCTGATTTTGATCCATTCTCAAACTTTTCTTTTATGCCTATATAATTGCATTTCTATCAAAGAGTTTATTTATATATATCTTTTCTTTTTAAATTATTTTGATTTTAGTATCAGTTGGTGAAGAAAATGGAAAATGGTTCACATGAACAAGAAATTTCACATTCATTGGCTGATGATGAATCTATGGCAGACATAGGTTCTGGGAATTACGGGTATTTTCTCATGCTTGATTATTTTAAAATCTAAATAAATTCGAGTTTATGTTATCATTTTGTTAACTTCTCTTTTCTTTAATTAGATGCTCGCATTATAGAAGGAGATGCAAAATTAGAGCACCCTGTTGTGATGAGATATTCGATTGCAGGCATTGCCACAATGATTCAAAGGTCTAATTTTTTTTTTCCTTTTCACCAAATAGAAAAAAAAAGAGAGTTGGTTTTTATATCTTTTGTTGTAAATTGTAATCAGCTATAAGCTTATTTTTTTTCCCTTTCAAATTTTGAGCAGAATTCCTTAGAAGTTGATCCACTCAAACGGCACGATGTTCCTCGCCATGATATAAAAAATGTTAGTCTTCTGAATTTCTCATGTTTTTATCTTTAGTTGCATATTGATAATTCGCGCCGGGAAGTCTGGGTAAAGCGCTCCCTAACAAATGCGACTCCATACCCAAGGTCTCTAACTTGAGACCTCTGGTTAAAGTTGATAATTGCTACTGTTTGACTTGGATACACTATTTAATTCGTCACCAGATGATTATTTTATGTAAATAGGGATGTTACTAACTATTTTCTTTCTGTTGTTTCATCTCTTTACTACATTTCCTATGAAAGCTATAATGGCTGAGCCTAATAAGATTGAAATTACAACCGAAGATGTAATAAGTACTTGGTCATGTACGTGGAAACTCCTCGTTGGCCAATTGAAATTTTGCCAAAATGAGAATGCAGTAGGTGAGATAAGGAGTATGTGATTGATGTCTTGGATTTATTGAGCGATAGTTTTTCAGAACCATATTTAAGTGATACGACCAGAGTGCTTTCTACTTCTAATAGGCCATGAACTGGATCAGAATTGTTAGTGTACGAATCTTATATTGTTAGCTGACAAGATTGGGGCCCTATATATAAGGTGTAGGGATCTCTTAATGATGTGAGACCTTTTGGGGAAAACCGTGCGAGCTTAGTCCAAAGTGGACAATATCACATTATATTAAGAGTATCTTTGCGTTGGTTGAGCTCAACATGAATCTTTCTCAGCAAGTCAGCAAGACGTGATCCCACCTTTTATCGGGTCCGAATAAAGGCCAAAAGTCTTGAGCGACCGATCTGGCAAAACATCTCAAAAGATAAAGAAATATCATTAATCTCTTCATACTCATTTCTAATAAATTAGAAAGAATTGAATGAGGAACCATTATGTTTCATCTGTGTTGTTTAAGTTTCCTCTGCCATATTGGTTGAATTTACTTTTGCTGTGAGAATCAATGTTTTTTAGTTAGTTTTTCTTGTTTGTCATTCTTACTTTGTCCACCATTTCAAAAATTAAGCTCCAAGTGGTTATTTTTTCAGGTTATTTGCTCACTGTGTAACACAGAACAAGATGTGAGTTTTCTAGAAGTTAATAACTTATTCAGGTCATTATATATTTATGTTTGTTGCAGCATGGTTAAAACTGGTTTTTTCGCCCTGATTGCGCTTTAGGTTCAACAAACATGTGTTCATTGTGGGGTTTGTATGGGGAAGTACTATTGCTCAAAATGCAACTTCTTCGATGATGATGTAAGTTTCTGAAGATCATTCTACTCAAACGTTCTTGGTTCACTGTATGTCGTATTCTTAATCTTGATAATTTCTATTTTTAGGTTTCCAAGGATCAATACCACTGTGATAAATGCGGAATCTGCAGGTTCAAGTCTTACTAATATTGCTCTAAACTTTCAGTTCTTTGATACATTTTCCTAAACATTTCCATTCATATGAACACAAAGTCAACAATATCTGAGACATTGACTTGGTCATTAAACATTTCATCTGAAATCTCTCCTGAGGAGAATTTTTAGTAAGAAATGGCAAAACACTTGCTGGTTAGTTAGCCATAAATGCTTCATCTCTCATTCATTAGAATTTACTTGTGGGCTGTGGTTGATCATGGATAGTATTGGAGTGAAAATTAGGACATATTACTTAACATGCTCATCATCCATTTTACGTTTGAAGTGTGTTATATCGTGTCTAATATTTCCCCCTTTTTTTTTTTGTTTCATTTCCTACTCAAAATGCTTAAGTGCAGAACTGGTGGCAACAATAATTTCTTTCACTGCGACAGATGCGGTGAGTGAGATGCTTTACTCTTATGGATGAAATCCTATTCTGCAGCAAAAGCTCCTATGACCGTCAGTTTTTTGTTAGTTGATTAGTTACAGAAACAGAAAATCTGTTAACCTTTCCTTTTTCGTGCTTTCAGAGTGCTGTTATTCAAATCTAATGAAGGATTCACACATTTGTGTAGAAAGAGCAATGCACCATAATTGCCCTGTTTGTTTTGAGGCAAGTGCTAAATTTGAGGGAAAAAACCGGAATTTAAGAAGGTATAATAGAAATGGCAATTTATTTATTTATTTTTGGTATCACTTTGTGCAGTTTGTTTTTGACACTACAAAGAACATTACTGTCTTGCCTTGTGGACACACAATGCATCTGGAATGTGTGATGCAGATGGAACAACATTTCCAGTAAGCTTTCGGTTCTTGTTGTTTTTTTTAATTTTAAGTCCACTGAAAGATACTGATTCCTAAACCCGCTCCCCTTCAAATCCCGTTGTTTTAACAATGTGGCGACGCAGGTATTCTTGTCCTGTTTGCTCAAGATCATATTGTGATATGTCTCGTGTTTGGGAAAAACTAGACCAGGAGGTACGCATATGACAACCTGATTAAAATTTATTTTCAAATATTTTCTTCATGCTGATTAGTTTCATCTATATTATAATTCTAGGTTGCGTCGACACCTATGCCTGAAATGTATCAAAACAAGATGGTAAGAGAGAAGGTCATGTCTGCCTTTGTAATTTTTCACAAGTATGATGATACTTTTATTTTATGTTTGAATATCGATGATAATTATTCAGATTTGGATCCTTTGCAATGACTGTGGGGAAACATCAGAGGTTAACTTCCATATTGTCGCACGTAAATGCCCTAACTGTAAGTCCTATAACACAAAACAGACAAGAGGAGGCCCTAGTTCATGCTCATCTAGCGTTGAAGAAATGGTTAGATGAGGTTTAAGGTTCTTGAATGGAAACCTAAGAGCGGCATCTGTTTCACGTTGCTGTTGTCGAATGTCAACTGTCGATTGTTGTATCAATGTTCAAGGCAAGTTCAAGGCAACATCAATTGGGGGTTATTGATTTAGCTGTGGACTTTGTGGATCTTTTGGCTTTATCTTGTACAACAACAACAATAACTACGAGTCAATCCCAAGTAAATTGGGAAACCGAAGTGTATTGAAAATTGGGGTGGTTTGGTTCATTGGCCCAACAAAACCCTGGAATTAGGTTCAATTCTAGTCTAGAATTAGAAAGAAGACCAAATAGTCTATGCTTGTTAGGGAGCTAGTCTAACCAAAAAACCTTAAGCCATTGTTTCATAATTAGATCATTTCATCCTAAATTACAAATTTTGTTTTTATTTCTCTTGTGATCTTTATTCCTTAGGGACACCACGGTTTTTTTTTCCTGATTGCCATTTTCAGTATATGGGGTTCAACAAAGATGTGCTTATATAACTTTATCGAATTTATTATTTATTAAAATATCCGCCTGTTATAGCCTTGTGGTCGATGAAGTGGAATTATAACCATGTAGTCTCAGATTCCAATCTCAATGGAGGCAAAAAAAAACATACCATCTGTACCCGATATCATCCGTAATTTGGATGTCAAGTTGATTCAACTCTTCAAAAAGGGCATAAAGCAAAAGAACAAAAGTAAATCTATTATGCATTTCTCTTGGCTTTCTTCCCAGCAAGCACTTTGCCTTAGCAAAAGATTCAGAGCAAATCATATTTAGCAAGTTTTTTGCTTTAGCCAAGATAAGAACAATAAAGAGAATTGTACAAGCTATACTTTGGTGGAGTGACAAAGCCACAACAAATGAGAATTCTACGGAGTACAGGTTATTCATTAGAACGAGCTGCCTTTCAAATACTTGGGGATTCCTTTAGACACAAAAAAGTTAACTATTCTGCTATGGCAGCCGTTGGTAGAGAGAATTGTAGCAAGAGTATCCTCTTGGACTGCTCGGAAACTATCTTATGCTGGTAGAGTACAGCTAGTGCAGACTGTTCTATTTGGCATTCAATCTTACTTGGCTCAATTGTTCATTATACCAGCAAAGGTTATGAAGATGATAGAGGCATATTGTAGAAGTTAAATATGGTCTAGCACCAATACAATCACAAAGAGAGCATTGATAGCTTGGGACAAGATGTGCCTGCCTAAATCAGTAGGGGCTATAACTTGACAAATCTCCAAGTGTGGAATAAGGCAGCAATCATTAAAACATACTGGGACCTGGCTCATAAGGAGGATAAAACTTGGATAAGATGGATTCATACATACTACATTGACATGGCTATCCCACAACATGCAAGTTGGATGGTGAGGAAAATTCTGGATGCTAGGAAAAATGTACAGCAAATACCAGCATTAAAGCAGCAGAGGAGCGTCATCAAACAGATATACTTAGGGCTCCTGGTTAATCATAACAAAGTGGAATGGAGAACCTTGCTATTCCATAATGAGGCTTGACCTAAAGCACTGTTTATAATGTGGCTCAAGTGTCATGAAAGGCTGTTAACTGTGGATCGACTAGCCAAATGGGGAATCCAAGTGAACTCATGGTGCATTCTATGTATGGCTGCAGATGAATCAATCTCCATCTTTTTGGTGAGTGTAGCTTCTCCAAAGCAGTATGGATGAGATTGTTGAGATGGATGGATGAGATTGTTGAGATGGTTACAACTATTGGATGCTCCAACTAATTCTTGGCAACAAGTGTTTACATGACTACTTTTCCAATCCAAAGGTAAGTCATGTAAGGAAAAGATACTCAAGATGATGTACGCAGAATATAGCTACGTGATTTGGAAAGAGAGGAACAGTAGAGCCTTTGAAGATCAAGCAAGGAATGTAGAACAGATAGCTAGGGAAG
This sequence comes from Nicotiana undulata, assembly GCA_005239495.1. Classification (NCBI taxonomy): domain Eukaryota; kingdom Viridiplantae; phylum Streptophyta; class Magnoliopsida; order Solanales; family Solanaceae; genus Nicotiana; species Nicotiana undulata. The sequence goes on along the minus strand of ML261585.1, from coordinate 69,818 downwards.
TGGCATGCATATGCAATATTAGAGCACAAGGGGGAGTGAGGGAAAAAATGCAACAACTTCAGTTCTAAGGCAAAAATAACAATACAAAGACCAGCCGACAAAGATAGTTCTATGAGGATTATGTACTGCATATAATATAGTTATAAATATAGGATTATGTATCGAGGATGACTATGCTGATTTGTAACGATTACTGTTGGTGATTAATGAAAATTATAATTACCAAAAAAAAGAACAATAAAGAGAATTTTAATGCTAACACTCAACAGCCATCTTTGTTACTTCAAATACGAAATTAAAGAATAATGATCTCAAACAGTAGCTCCTGGTGCCATAAGATAGACCGGTCTCTTGTTCAGCGGTTGCATTGGCCTTGCATTACTTGCAGCATACTGCAACCAAAAGTAGATTATAGTATTAAAAATCCAAAGCGTACAACCGAAAGACTTCACCTATCCAATATTAACAGTGAAAAAAACTCATCGCAAATGATAGGACAATATAGACACTTGTGGCCGCTAAGGTTTGGCTGAGTTGGTTGGGTGAGTGGTTTCACACATGGGAGACTTGCGATCGATTTCCCTCACCAACAGCCTCCTCAATCAAAGCTCGTCGCACCGGATTTGCCTAGTGCGGTTTAGACACTTGTGTCCCACAAGAGTTGGCCGAGTTGGTTGAGTGAGTGGTTTCCCACATGGGAGACCTGGGATCGATTTCCCTCGCCAGCAACCTCCTTGATCAGAGCTCGTCGCACCGAGCTTGCCCATTGCGGTTTACATCTTCTGTGTGGTTTGCGAGCTATATAGAGTGAGTAGGTTACTCAGTGTGCACTCGAAGGGTAGCGACTGAGGGTTTCATGAGAATTTAAAAAAAATTAAAAAATATACACACTTGTGATTAGGGGTGTACATGGACCGGGTTTGTTCGGTTTTTATCAAAACCAAACCAAACCAATTATATCGGTTTGGATTGGTTCGGTTTTGTCGGGTTTTTCGGGGTTTCGGGATTTTTTGTTACATGAATATAGTTCCAATATTACTTTGTTAAAGTTATAGATAAGGTTTTGATAAGTTAATATATGTTTAGTAAATATTGAAAAAATTGACAAACATATGATCTATTAAAATATTCTAATAGGAGAATTTTTTTAGTAATACATGATAGTTATTTTCTTAGTCGTATGACAATAAATTTCGTTAATGTACGCTTTCTAGGTAAACACACGAGAGATCTCAAATATTTCAATATTTTTTAAAGAAAATTCAATATAAAGTCTTAAAAAAATATATAAATTATATATATGTCGGTTTGGTTCGAATTTTTTTACTCAATACCAATACCAAACCAAGTCAAACCAAATCTAGTCGGATTTTTTAATCGGTTTGGTTTGAGTTTTCGGTTTAGTGCGATTTTCCGGTTCGATTTGTACACCTCTACTTGTTATGATGTTTGATATAATAGAAGTCATTCTTTCGAAAAATATTTTCCATGAGAAAGTCATTGGTGTTTGGTTACCAGAGAAAGGGGAAAATGACTTCTAATCTCATGTATGTACGGACATCATTTTCCTTACAATTACCACAAGGTTTAATTTCATATTTATTGAAACACTGTCTGATTTGCTACTTTTATTAGTAACTTTTAATTAATATATAGAAAATTAATATTATCCATAGTAAATGACTTCCGTCATATACGTAACACAACTCTTTGTGGAGATAAGGGAATACTTACATCATGAACGGCTTCTCTAAGCAATTTGACTTGATCTCTTGAAATAGTCCGTACCTAATTTTGATTCAAATTGCAGTATATATATATATATATATATATATTAAATCATCTATATTTAACAGAAAAATACGTTAGAAAATGAGGACTTAATTAATGTCAAGTTGCTACCTTCTTTTTAATAGACCAAATGACTCTTTCAGTGCAAGGAGGAACTGTGAGAGAACCCAAATATCTGTAATATTTTCTGCTACCAATATTGATTTCTCTGGGATTGATCATGCCTGCGTTTTTCACTTCGTCTCTTTTGTCAATCATAGATGATATATTTCTTATCAACTGCCAACAAAATAATTGCCATTTTCAGCTTTCAAAAAATGAGAAGTTAAATTGGGGTTAGGTTAAATAATTTCATAACTGCATGCAAGAAAGAATAGGTACGTACGTTTATGTTAAATAATTTGATTAGTAGTTGCGTGAAAGATTTGGTTTGTTTAATCTACTCTTCCACTTGAGTATAACATTGACAAGTTTAGATATATTAACCATGCAAGAATCCAATAACTGTTTTCCTCCCTTAACTTCCTGAATAATTTGATTAGTGGTTACAAGAAAGAGTTAGTAAGTTTAATTTATTCTTCCACTTGAAGTAAAACATATATCCCATGTCAACCATCGACACGTTTGTATATGTTAACCCTGACAAAACTGCTTTCTTCCCTCCGTTTCTGCTTTTATTCAATAAATTGTTTAAATATCATTTTCAACTAGTAATTATGTGATGAGTAAGCACAAGTCTAGTGGCGAAGCCAGGAAATTTAATAACTTTAAACATCCTTTGTGAGTGGGCTATGCAAGAGTGTTCAACGTCTATTTTTAATCAATAACAAGTAATGTTTTACCTTATACATCGTATAATTTTTTAGCGAAGGATAGTCAGTTGATCACCTTTGGGCCAACATAGCTTCGCCTCTGAGCACAACAAGGAGATTCGATCGGAATAAAACTGATTATGATGAATATCTATGCATTCACTACATCTTTAATTTGTCACTTAGAGCATGGACTTATACAAATTTATACCTAAAGATATACTCCAATTTATGTGTCTTACTTTCTTTATTAAAATATCATTTTTCATATTTAGTAACTCTTTAATTCTAACATAACAAGTTTAAAACCCTAAGGTTCAAAACATTTTGGTTCACTATATATATCTTTAGTTTAAGGCCACAAGGTAAACTTCATTCTCAGCCAAACTAAAATACATGAAACAAAAAAGTGGAGTATTATATATATAGAGACGAGGTTTACGTACCTTGGAGAGAAATTTGTCGGGTTTGCCAAACTTGTAGAGGACTCCAATCACAGCTATCTTATTTGTCGCATTTTCATTTAAGTGAACCATATGCATTTCCATGGCATACCTGTCCCAAAATATAATAAAATAGGAATTAAATTAATCCAATTTTTATAAGGATGCTAAAGCTGACATATTAAAGTAGGGGGACAGAAAAATAAAGGAATATATTCTTCTACCTTCTGCCATTAACAGTATGCTCTGAAGGAGAGTGCCAGTGAGCTTGCTGTAGAGGATACTCTGTTCCATTTATCAAAACAGATCCAGCATCCCCATGCCATTGTAACTGCATTGATTAACATCTTTAGTTCAGCTTAATTATTTTAATTCTTTGTTTTCTATAATATTCTATATATATTTGGTTGCCGGTCCATAAAGGAGGAGGGCTAGTCACTTCATGATAAATCCTTCTAATTAACCATGTGATTATTAAAATTAAATTGAATTGTATAAGAGTGGAAAGCAGGAAAAATCAGAAAATATTTCTTTTTTGTGAAACATGCTACTCCCTCCGGTCCTAAATAAGTGATTTTTTGGTTGTTTTCACATATATTAAGAAATTTAATTAGCAAGTAAATTGATCATATTAACTTTTACTATCTCTTCACATAAACATTCCTAACGCATACTCCAACATTATTTACTCCAACGATAAGATAAGAAAATAACTAATTAATTTATTTTTATAATCTGAAAAAACCACTTATTTTAAGCCACAAAAAAGAGAGTCATGAGTAACGTGAAGAAACACAGACTTTTTTATAGCACTTTCTATACCAATTACTAGTAGAGAAATACGTACAAATAAAGTAATCATTAATAAAGGGATGAGAGATGTTAAGCATATTTAAGATTACAGAAGTGCGTGTAACATTCTCAAAATACGAAGAAAATAACATTAGATTCGTCTTGTAATTAGCACCGACCCATCTGTCTCTAAACTTGTTCTTTTCCTGTGTGCAAACTCCTAGCACGTCCAATAGCTGTCGACAGCTACTATTATATTTCTTCCCGTTCAAAATAAATAATTTTTTGGTTTTTTTCTTGTGGTTCAAAATAAGTGATTTTTTTAGATATTAAAAATGTATTAATTATTTTTTTCCTACATTACCTTTGAGGTAAATAGTGTTAGAAGTATGTGTTAGGGGTATTTATATGGGATAGTAAAGTTTAATATGGTCAATTTTATTGCTAATTAATATTAAAAGATAAATTTCTTAATCTGCGTAAAAACAAGAAAAAAATCACTTATTTTGGACCGGAGGAAGTAATAAAAAGTGCTTAATTTCTATGTATTGGCCACCAACGGTGCATTCAGGTCGCTTATTGCGTTAATTGTCCATAAATATTTATCATATGTTAAAATTAATCACGAGACCCTCGAAATATCGTTCGTCTTTTTTATACTTTAAAGAAAGAGTACATACTAAATAAAATAATTATTTAATTATTATTCTAATCTTTAAAGATTTTGAAATTACCTAAATTTTGACTCTCAAAACTTTTTCTTATTTGAATTAGGTGAGAACGAACTCCTAATATTTTGACCTTTTAAGATTATTAAGATTTTACCTCTTAATATCGAGAAACTTCAATTGGTGTGTATTTGAGTTCCTAAACCGTCTTCTCAATCTCAAGTCAAGACGGATGAGAAACAATTTCATGGAGTTTAAATATTTGTTCTTATGTATGACAGAATTTGAATTTTGTGTGATATACACTACGCTATACGTCACGCATGGAGCTCTTACCATTAAAGCAAAACTTTGGGACAAGATAATATTCATGAAAAAACTTAGGCATAGCTAATAAGTAATGCGTAATTATATATTTTGATTTCTTTTTTAAACATACAATTCAAATATCAAACTAAGGCATCAAAAAACAAATTTCACAACAAATAATTCTTGAAATCCTTTGGTGTAAAATGTTTTCTGATTGGTTTATAATAGTATTCATTTTCGAGAAGAAAAAAAAAAAAGTAAGTAAGTTCACGAATTACTTTGAAAAACTTACCGAAATGTCATGGCCTCTGTTCTTGACAGTAGCATTGCAGAGCTTGTAATTCCTTTTCTCTGGCTTTCGGATAATTCTAACTCTTTCATTCGACAAATCTATAGGAGATTGCATCTCCCCATTATTGCAAGCTTCCCATTCTTTCTTCATTTTCCCCCACATTCTTGGACCTTTCTCACTTTTTACACCATAATCAAACTCCCTCTCATCCTCTATATCACAAATACCAATAAATCAAACAATAATATTTAAAAAAAACAATTAAAGGACATGCCGATGCACTAGGGGCCGAAAACATCCCGCGTTCATGCAGGATCCCGGAAAAGGACAGCACCCCAACGACAATGATTCACTAAGCTCCCGTTATATATACGATCAGAAAATTGAGACCGAACAACATTAAATCTGTTGTACGGACCCTTAGATTTAATATTGTCTCGCTTTTTCGACCCTGATCATAACAAAAGCTTAGTGCATCAGCCTATCCTTTTTTCTCCGTACAAAAACACATAAATAAGTGTTGTAGCACTTACCAACTTCTTGAGCTCTAATGGATGTTGCAAAGAAGAAGAGAACGAAATAAAACAAGACCAAGACGGACAAATATCTTTGTTGCCTCATTGCTAGGAGCTAGTGTTTTACTTATTGGAGAAGAAAAATGTTAGAATAAATGGTGATATTCAGAGGGTTTCACCTAGTGGCTTTATATAGATGAGATGATCTATGGAAATAGAAGTTCGTAATATAATCTGTGTGTATTTCCCTATGTGGCTGCCACATGAGACTTTCCTATCAGTTTCTTCTTTCAAATTTTATTGGACACAATTATAAAAGACCATATTGCGACAAACTAAAAAAGAAAAGCAACATGTAGAAAAGAAATGGAAAACAGCAGACTTACTGTACTGGTCGTCTTGTTTTTTACTACCTAATTAATGGACTCATTTCAAATTAATACTATTATTCTTTTCTTTCCCTTCATCTGCTGTGTAAGCCAAGCTAGTAAGACCATATTGGAACAATCTAGAAGGCCAATCATTCAAGACTAGTCAACGCGCATTCAATGGTCTTAAAAATGTGTTTTAAAATCGAAAGGCAGAATTGTCTCATACACACATGTATTTGTACCGTTTTGACATTCCGGACCCTTTACTTTGTGAAGTTTCACCTAAGCACTTGTACGTATCCAAACAAAGTATTTTAAATACCTCCTTGTATTGAATATGATACGTGTTTCTCACTTGCTTGACAGGAATATTGACATATCAGATCCACATCACTTGCCATGTGTCAATTAAAAGTTTCATTTGAAAAACTAAAATTAGAACCTCCGGTTTCACGTTCTCTCCCTCATTTTTGGGTCCTTTAAACCATGTTTTAGTCAACCCACCGGAAACAATGGCTCATCTGCACATTTTCTCCAAATCCAAACGGACAGAACTTACAAAATCTTAAATTGATATTCACACACAAATTTACAATCACTCCACCGCTCACTGGCAACTTTCACTAGTCTTACCCATTTTTAGAACCGCTAGTGACCATGACGACACCACTCCTTCCGCCAGCGACAAGAAAATAGTAGCCATAAAAGATAACCATCGAGCCCAAAATTTTGAAATGCTTCGCTCACCAGAAAAGATACCCAATAAGCTTATATTTAAGAAGTATTGAAACTCAAACAAAATTTATTTATTTATTTATTTAAATATATTTTTATTTGGAGAATGTTGGTGGAAGAAAAGTTTTGATTTAGAAGCTTTAACCACCAGAAAAAATGGTGGAACCATAGAAATTAAAGGGGAAAGGGAAGAAGATCGTTGGAGACGAACTGATGGAAGAAGTGGAAGGGGAAGGTTATGGATTTCTTCTCGGTACAATAATGCTAGCATGTATCGTTCTAGAAACGCTATTGAGGCTAAAGAAACTGGATGAGGCAAATCTTCCTCCAACCTATCCCATAAATTCAATTCAGAAAAATATTATAAATTGTTTAATTGTTGATCAAATCCTTTGCTAGTGCTTCTCTTTTTGAACATGTTAAAAATTGAACTTCAATTTTTGTATATTACAAATTTGTTTGGTGTTCTTGAAGGGTTAAGTGTATTGGCAATTCTGTTGGCGTACATATTAGTTTGTAGAGTGATGCAATGCAACGGAATCTAACGAGAATAGTCAATCTAGGGGCTCAAATCTCGAAGAAGGTGACAACTATATAAGGATTTATCGAGAAAATAGCTCAATGAGAAGAAGAATTTGGAAAGAATAGAAATGTATTGTCTTCAAAAGAGCTTCATCAATTACATGTATATCAACTATATATGCTCAACTGAAGATTCTAGAAGTTGTTATTATCTAATAACATATATTTAACTCTAACCGACTGTAACTAACATAACTAACTGTTGCCATGTCAGCCACCAACTAAGCTTCATTGCTACTGCATTTAAGTTCTTAACTTAATTTTTTCTCTTTAGTTGCTTGATTTCTTCTCCTTGATTTCTTGCCTCCATTACTTGTACCCATACCCCCCTAAGGAAATCCATGTCCTCAAGGATATAAAGAAGAAAACCTTGTCGGTAGCTCTTTAAGATACTCCCAGGTATCATGATCATCATTAAGCCTTATCCATTTGACCTTAACTTGACAAACAACTTTATTACCATGTTTGACTAACCTCCTTTCTAGGATGGATTCTGGTGGAGGGCAGTAGGGGCTGGACAAATGAAGTACATGAGGACTGTTGATGATGTTAGACACTTCATGACACTTTTTTAATTGAGAAACATGGAAGGTTGGGTGGATAAGGACATCAACCGGCATGAGGAATTTGTAAGCTACTGAATCAACCTTTGCTGCAAAAGGATAAGGCCCATAATACTTAGCAGCGAATTTGTTGAAAGGTTGTGTAGCCAATTTGCCTGTAAGGCTGCAGTTTCACATAAACCCAGTCACCAACTTCAAATGAACTATCAGATCTGTGTTGGTTGGTAGTATCCTTCATCATTTGTTGAGCTCTAGACAAGTGGAACTTCAACAACTATACTATGGCTTCTCTTTCTTCAAGGGATCTGTCAACCATCTCAACATCTGTATCTCCACTCAAATAAGGAAGATGTGTGGGAGGCCTTTGACTATATAATTCTTCATAAGGAGTGCATTTGATAGTGGAGTGATAGGTAGTATTATACCACCACTTTGCTAGGGGCAGATATTTTGACCAATCCTTAGGATTATCTGATAGGTTTTCAATGTTTTGTTCAATACTTCTGGTTGACCATCTATCTGTGGATGGTATGTTGTGGATCTTTGCAACTGTACTCCTTGAAGTGAAAAGGGTTCTTGCTAGAAGGAACTTAAGATAATTGGATCCTTGTCACTGGTCATAGTAAGTGGCATACCATGTAGCTTGAAAACTTGGTCTAAAAAATATTGAGCCATAGTCTGAGCAGTATAAGGGTGCTGCGGGCTTAAGAAATGGCCAGATTTAGTTAGCCCGTCTACTACTACCAGAATCACCTCCTTACCGTGTGATTTTGGAAGGCCTTCAATAAAATCTAGGCAGATGTCAGTCCAGACACATGTAGGAATTGGCAAGGGCTATAATAGGCCCGGTGAAACTGCAACATCATATTTATGTCTTTGATAGACATCACGCTTATGTATAAAATCTCTAACATCAGTTATAAGAGATTTTCAATGGAAAAAAGACTGTAGCCTCTTAATAGTATCATCCATCCCAGAATGACCTCCCAAAGTAGTATTATGCCAAAGTGTGATTATAGTCTTCCTCAGCTGATGATCATTTACCACAACTAACCTGCCCTTCCATCTAAGTTGGTGGTTACACCAATTAAAGGATTTGTAAGGTATATTTTGTAGCTTAGTTATCAATTCCCTCAAAGCTATATCATCCCTCCATGGAGTTCTAATATGTAAATATAGTGAGTCATTAGAAGTGTGCAATGAGATAGCTAAAAGTTCAGCATTAGATATTTTTGATAGTGCATCTGCAACCTTATTATCAGAACCCTTCTTATATTCAATAGAAAAATCAAATGCCATCAGCTTAGAAATGCCAGCAACTTGGAAATCAGTATGCACTTGTTGATCAAATAAGTGTTTTAATGCCTTTTGATCTGTCTTAACAATGAAGCGATTACCCAATAAGTAATGGGACCACTTAACAACAAAGATAAGAGCAAGTAACTCTTTGTCATAAAATGACAGAGCTTGATGTCTGGGAGCTAAGGATTTGCTTATATAAGCAATATGATGTCCTTATTGCATCAACACAACCCCAATTCCCTTACCACTAGCATCTGTTTCTACTATAAAAAGGCTTAGAATAGTCTGGCATGGCTAACACATGTGCAGAGACCAAAGCATGCTTCAAGTTGTTTAAAGCAGTGGTAGCTTCATTAGTCCATACAAAGCCATCCTTCTTCAATAGATCATGAAGTGGCCTGCATATGGTTCCAAATCCTTGAATAAACCTTCTATAATATCCTGCAAGACCTAGGAATCCCCTTAGTTGTTTAATATTCATAGGTGTAGGCCATTCTTGTACAACAATAAACGTCCTTGGGTCTGTAGATATACCCTCAACACTGATAAAATTCCCAAGGTATTCAACCTTAGCCACTCCAAATGCACACTTTGACATTTTGGCATACAATTGATGCTGCTTCATCAATTCAAACACAACATTTACATGATCCACATGAGCAGTCACACTCTTTCTATAAATCAGAATATCATCAAAGAATAAAAACATGATTCCCTTAATAATGGTCTAAAAACAACAGTCATTAAACTCTGAAATGGTGAAAGTGCATTGGTTAGCCCAAAGGGCATTACCAAACATAATGTCCTTCATGAATTTTGAAAGCAGTCTTGTGAGCATCTTCTTCAGCCATTCGTAGATGATGATATCTAGTTGTAAGATCTATTTTGGAAAAGATCTCAGCACCACTTAGTTCATCAAGTAAGTCTTCAATAATGGGAATACGAAATTTATCCTTGATAGTCATTTGATTCAGACCTCTATAATCTACATAAAGCTACCATCTTTATTTCTCACTAACACTACAGGAGATGCATAAGGGCTGGTGTTAGGTTGTATTACTCCTTGGTCTAATATTTCCTGCACTAGCTTTTCAATTATATCCTTCTTAATTCCAGGGTACCTGTAGGGCCTCTTATTAACAGGATTATAGGCCTTTTTCAAAGGAATCATGTGATCATAAGAACCCCCGTGAGGAGGTAAAGTAGTGGGAAACTCAAAGATACATGAATATTGCTTTATAAGTGCTGCTAAGCCTGGCAAGGTATCAACACTTGGCATAGCTTGTATACTGTTGCATTGAATGTTTTCATCCTCACTGGTTACTAAAGACATCATAAAGAATTGAGCCTCTACTTCTTCCTTCCTTATTAAAACCTTAGCCTTAGCATTCTTGAGTTGACTATTTGCACCCCTGAGTACGTGCCTCTTCCCTAGGTACATAAATTCAATGGTTCTCTTTCTGAAATCAAATAATAACCTCCCTCGAGTATTCAACCATTGCATACCTAACACAATATCTACATTTCCCAATGGTGAGAGTAAGAAACCAGATGAGAATGTTTTACCTTGTAATAGCCTTTGCAGGTCCTTACGAACTGAAGCAGTCTGTACTCTTCTGCCATCAGCTACACTCACAGACTGTTTTTGAATAAAACAAGCTTTGCATCCTAGCCTTGCAGCTACTTTCTCATTAATAAAATTGTGAGTACTTCCAGTATCTATCAACACTTTTAAATGGTCTCTTTTCAAGGTTAACTGTAACTCTAATCGTCTGATAACCTGATACACATGTAAATGCTTGGAATGAGATAACGAAGAACTTATCTGATTCTGCCAATAACGCCAAACTTTTCTCTTCTTCTACTTCTATTCCTTCATATTCTGTCACCTCTACCAAATACAAGTGTTTGTTACCTCTGCAGTCGTGGCTTGGTACATACTTTTCATCATAAAAGAAGCACAATCCCTTTGCTCTCTTCTCATCTATTTCAGCTGCACTCAATCTCCTGCAAGGAATCCTAGTGTTCTTATTAAGAATAGGTTCAAAAGGCTTTTTGTTTATGGAGTTTGGTAATGGATTATTTGGTTATGTTGAGTTTTATTATGATTAGGGGTAGGTAGTAGGGCAGTGTAGAAGCCCCCAAGATTGAGCTTGAGCCTCAAATATTTCTTCCCGCAACCTAGCAATTCTGTAGGCTTGCAGAAGTGTTCAAGGTGAGTAATTTCTCATAGCCTTGTTCAATTCTGGCTTAAGGCCACCTAAGAAACAACTAATTGTATTTTTATTAGACAGATTTACCCAAGTCAACAATCTATCAAATTCAGCTATAGTCCTTAACACTGTCTGTCTGCTGCAAATTCTTTAAGGCTTTCATATGATCGTCAGACCTTCACCAAACCTTTCATTCAAGGTTAACACATGAAAGTACAAGAGGGGGAGGGGTGAATTGTGGTGTATAAAAACTTAGTTGACTAAGAGTGAGTCTAATCGACTAGGTTTCTTACAGCACACATATAAAATAGAGATGAACCAAGCGAATAGAAAGCAGAACAAAACACAGTAAATTTTATACTTGTTCGGTACCGGTCTGATACTTATGTCCAGTTTCCCTTGGGTCACAAGGGTTCTCTTAGATATTGAAAATAATTACAATAGTGATGGTTTTAACTCGTTCACCACCTACGAAGTTTAGCAACTATAGATTCTGAATGTTGACACAACTCTCATTTGTGTTCTAACTCTTCCTATATTTTATGACACTGGTAAACTGAAGAATACATTGCTTTTGCTAAGAACTAGTGGGACTTAGAAGACAGTGTTTGTAGTTGCATAAGTCTTCTTCTTGAACTGAGCAGTCTTCGAAGAGTTTTGAGAGCCGTTGCAAATTGATTTGCTTGAGGCACAAAATCCTCTAAGAGATTTGACCCAAAGGATGCGTCTCGAATCCTGCACTTGAGATGGGATGATTCGTTCATAACGTTCCTTATCATGTACTCATTTTGTGGAGTGATTTGAGGCTTCGATTTTGTTGGTCAATCTTCAATATCGTCAGATAGGAGATGCCTCATATTCTCGATCTTCACTTGATATATTTCCTTGTTGGACAATGTTTATATCCCTTGATTAATACTGAGATGGCAAGAATGATTTGGATTCCTTTTGATGGCTTCTTGTCCCTTGATAAAACATCATCTCCTTTTGTTAAGCATAATCAATTTCTTGTCTTTCCTTATCAGCTCATTTGATAGCTTTTTTCCTTTTGTTGGTGCCTTGATTTCTGCAATCAAAATAGATAGAATTTAGCTTTGCACAGTTGTCATCATTGAAACTTAGATTTAACAATCTCTCCCTTTTTAATGATTTTTACAATAAAGAGAGAGTAAACAGTAAACAAGTATAAGCATGTATATTTCCTTTTCATCACTTGAGATGCCTTATCCCCCTGAGTTTGTACTCATCATTTCTCCCCCTGAGTTGATGATTTACTTTCCTAATGTTCTCATATTTTGACATCAATCAAAAAGGAAATAAAATACAAGAAAGTATAACATAGGAAGTAATATACATAAAAAACATACTAGGTAGGGAAACAAAAGTTATGCCTTCAGCAGAGCCATATTGGATGGTTTATACAGACCTAAGCAAAAATAAGTTGTAAGACCAAAAGCAAGGAATTTTTTTAACACACACAAACAAGCATTAACTTCTCCCTAGGAAGTACTTGAGGGTATTGATCACTTTAGTGCAGAAGGAGTCATAGGAGGTTTCGACATCTTTGACAAGCTTGTCCATATTTTCTATCATGGAGTTGAATTCCCCGGTTCCTTGTCTCCGTGTGGCTCCCATATACATCCTAAATTGGACACATATGTACCTATTTCCTTGGTGACTTTCCTGATTTTGTCCACCTGTTCTTTTATCTCAATGAACATTAGTTTTACCCCATCTAGATGTTGCTGAATCTGCTGAAGATTTTGAGAGGCAGTCGACTGAGACTCTGGTTGTTCAGTTTAAGCTTCAACTTGCACTGGGACACTTTCAGCTTTTGGCGCGCTTAACCAACTATCATCACTCAAGGTGTAACCCATCATAGAAAATGTTATCTTATCATAAGTACTAGTAATATGCTTGGGTGTCAAAGGTGCCAAGTCTACCTTCATAACTTCAAGAATGTGTGAGATAAGAAGACCATATGGTAGACAAGCAGCAGAAGAGGATATATCCCTAGTACTCTCAAGCATGTATTGGCGAATCCACACAAACCAGTCAAGTCTTTTATTATTAACAAGACAGTAAAGGAAAAAAATATCTCTTGTAGACAAAGTGCTAAGGGACCCAGTTCTTGGAAGTAAAGTGGTGGCTATCATGTGGTCCAAAATATGATGTTCAAACTTCAGATTCTTGGGACCAATATCGGGAGGATTAACGGACAGAAAGGCTTTTGTTTCTTCTAAGGAGACTTCAAATCTTTTGGCCAAGAATTTTGCACAAAAACATCATACCCATTAAACTTAGCAAAGAAAATCTTTTCAAATTGATAAGAATCAAGAACAATTCGAGTGCCTAAAACCATGGATTCCAAATCTTCTTTATCCTTCACAAACAAATTAGCATAGAACATTCTCATAGGCTCTTCATACATAGAGTTTCTAATAGTATCGGACATAGAAGAAAGATGTTGAAAATCAAAGATAGCAATCCCATCACAGTGCAGATTTTTCATAAGAGAGAGAGAGAGACTTACTGAGCGTCCATAAGCCATATATTTTGACTTATAAGACTCAAACCTTGATTTTTCACTTGGTCCATAGAAGATCAATTTATCCTCTAGTTCGAATTCCATACTTTCCACTTCCCCTTTCTTGCATGCATGCTTTTTTGGAGTTTGTTTCATGGGCCTTTATCCCGCCTTTTTTGTGGATAATGGGAAGGTCTTCCGAAGATTCACTACTTTCATTGTCTGTTTTGAGAAACTCTGAGTCGATGGATGATTCCAGGTCTACAGTTTCTTCATGGTTGTGGGTGTTTTTAAACCTTCAGCTTCGTCTGGTTGCAGTGGAAGAGAAGAGATTTCTTTTTGCTTTGTGAGAAAATGTGTTTGGTGAGAATGAAGAGTGAAATAAAGAGAGGAGGGTTCTTATCAAGGCGTTGGGAAGATTGAGGAGTTTCCTTGGTTAATGAAAATTGCGGATTCAGAAGGTAGTGACTCTTCTGAAGAGATGTTTTGGCGGTACAAATGGAAAAGTAATAATGATACTTACATCAAATTAAAGTTAAACAAACATAATAAAGGAAATAAAATATTTTAGAAATATACAAAGAAGGTTTTTACAAAATAGGCATAACGCCAATCTTTTTCCGTAGTTAACAAAATCTTTCCTCCAAAAGAGATTTTGTAAAAATATCAGCAAGTTGATATTCAGTGCTAATGAATTCTAATACAATATTACCTTTAGCAACATGATCGCGAATAAAATGATGCTCGATTAATATATGCTTTGCTCTAGAATGGTGCACAGAATTTTTTGACAAACATATGGCACTAGTATTATCACAAAATATAGGATTAGAGGTAAGAGATAGATGATGTCGAGAAGTAGATGCATTATCCACAGAACTTGTGTAAAATAGCTTTCAACAACTAAATATTCTGCTTTAGTCGTTGATAAAGAAGCACAATTTTGTTTCTTACTATGCCAGAAAACTAGTGCATTCCCAACAGTTGGCATGTGCCACTAGTACTTTTCCCATCGATCTTATCACCTACAAAATGTGCATCTGAAAAACCATTTAAAGCAAAAAATTTATAACGAGCATACCATAATCCTAATTCAGAGGTGCCAATAAGATATCTTATAATGCATTTAACAGCAGTAAGATGGGATTCTTTAGGAGCCGACTGAAACCTTACACATTTACAAACGTTGAACATAATATATGGTCGACTAGCAGTGAGATATAATAAGGATCCAATCATTCCTCTATACATAGTTTCATCAACACCTTTTCCATTGTTGTCTTCATAAAGCATCGTTGTTGGACTCATTGGAGTTCCAATGGACTTATCATTCTCCATGCCAAACTTCTTTATAAGTTCCTTGATATACTTGGTTTGGCTAATAAAGATTCCTTCGGGAGACTGTTTGATTTGCAGTCCAAGAAAGAAGGTTAATTCTCCCATCATGCTCATTTCAAATTCTCCTTTCATAGAGAGATCAAATTCTTCACATAGAACAGAGTTAGGACTCTCAAATATAATGCCATCAATATAAATTTGAGTAATAAGATTACGTGAATTTGAATGCTTAATGAATAGAGTTGTATCGATATTACCTCGTTTGAAACCTTGATTTAGAAGGAAAGAGCTTAATCTTTCATACCAGGCTCGAGTAGCTTGCTTGAGTACGTACAGAGCTTTAATCAACTTGTATACATGATCTGGGAGAGTATCATTTACAAATCCAGGAGGTTGCTTCACATAAACTTCTTCAGAGATGTAACCATTTAGAAAAGCACTTTTTACATCCATTTAAAATATTTTGAATCCTTTATGAGTAGCAAAAGCAAGTAATATTCGACTAGATTCCAATCTTGCTACATCTGCGAAAGTTTCATCATAGTCGATATCTTCTTGCTGAGAGTAACCTTGCGCAACTAGCCGTGCTTTATTTCAAACCACTTGTCCGGATTCATTCAACTTATTATTGAACACCCATTTGGTTCCTACAATGGAAGCATTTGAAGGTTTTGAAACCAGTTTCCACACTTTATTTCTTTCTATCTGATCAAGTTCATCTTTCATTGCTTTAATCTAGTGAACGTCGTTCAGTGCTTTATCCACTTTCTTTGGCTCAAGTTGGAAAATTATAGCCATATTTGATTTGAGTTTTTGCGATCTTCTGGTAGTGATTTCTTCACGTGGATTTCCGATGATGAATTTGTGAGGATAACCAGGATCACTTTTCCACTTATTTGGAGAGTTTGAGGTTGGTTCTCTTTCCTCATTAGTTGACTGTTCTATTGGGGAAAATTCATGAATTTCAATATGCTCCTCCGTTGACTGAGTCTGCTGACCAGTTGACTCATCTTGATGGTCTTTTCCTTCAACAACAGACTTTGGGACTAGAAATTTCCTCATCTTCAGGAAGTTTTTCATTCCATGAGCGAGGGTTAGTATCAACAAAAATAACATGAATTGATTCTTCAATGGATAAGGTTCTTTTATTGTAAACCCTATATGCTCTACTTTAGGGAGAGTATCCAAGAAATATACCTTCTTCGCTTTTTGGATCAAACTTATTCAGATTGTCCTTTCCATTGTTGTGAATGAAGCATTTGCATCCAAAAGGGTGAAAGTAGCTGATGTTGGGTTTCTTACCATTCCATAGCTCATATGGAGTCTTTTTAAGAATTGGTCGAATCAAACACTCGTTAATGATATGACATGCTGTGCTCACAAATTCTACCCAGAAGTGGTGAGGTAGAGAGTTTTTCACAATCATGGTTCTTGACATGTCCTGTAAGGTTCTATTTTTATGTCCTACCACTCCATTCTGTTGAGGTGACCTTGGTGAAGGAATGTTGTGAGAAATTCCTTGATCATTGCAAAAGTTTTCAAAAGATCTGCTTTCAAACTCTCCTCCGTGATCACTTATAATAATGGAAATGTAGTATCCCTTTTCACGTTGAACCTTCTTACAAAACACTTCAAAATTCCTTAAAGCTTCATTTTTATGACTTGAAAAACATAACCCACTTAAATCGAGAAAATTCATCCAAAATAACAGAAGCATATTTCCTACCACCTATACCAGCAGTTCTAGTAGGACCAAATAAATCCATATGCAATAGTTGAACAGGTTTAGTGGTAGAAACAATGTTTTTGATTTTGAAAGATGAGCGAGTTTGTTTTCCTAGTTGGCATGCATCGCAAATATGATGTTTTGAAAAATCTAGTTTTGGAAGACCAATGACAGGATCATGTTTAGAATTTTTTTGAATAATATGCATGCTAGCATGTCCACGCTTTCTATACCAAACCCAGGGATCATCAATCATAGAAGAAAGATAAATTTGATTACCAAGATTATCTACATTGCTAATAGTGTAGACATTCCTGTCTCTATTACCTATGTGAATAACCTTACCTGATTCGTCTTCTATAAACCAACCGTATTTCTTAAAGCGAACCTCATAGTCTTTGTCACATAGTTGATTGATATTGAGAAGATTGTAACCGAGTTCATCAACCAGGTATACTTTTTCCACATCACATGTTCAACTCATAGAAACTTTTCCAACTCCAATTACGTTTCCTTTTGTCACGACCCAAAATCCCACCATCAGGACCGTGGTGGCATCTAACGTTGAACCTGCTAGACAAGCCAACGTTACCAATTATTAAAACTTATTTCCTTTATTATTTAAGCAGTTTTAAAGTGAAATACAATAACAAGTAGAGATAAAGTGCGGAAGAAATGAAATATATTAACTTAAGTGCATAATTCATCAAAAATTCGTAATACAACTCCCAGAAAGCGGTACCACAATTTCACGGACTATCTAAGAATACTAAAAACAACGGTCTGAATAAAAAAGTACTATTGTCTCCGAAATACAAGAAAGGACAGAATAAGGAATGAGATAGGAGGTGACGCCAAGGCCTGTGGATGCCTGCAGGACTACCTCAGTGTCGCCTGGTGGACTGAAGGAAGCCTCCTCGATCAGTGTCGACTAGGTCCGGTACTGAAATCTGCACAACATAAGAAGTGCAAGTGTAGCATCAGTACAACCGACCCCATGTACTGAGTAAGTGCCGAGCCTAACCTCGGCGAAGTAGTGACGAGACTAGGACACGACAAATAATAACCACCTGTGCAATTCAATAATATATAACGGAAATAACGGCAAGAACTAAACAATTAAGTACAAAAATGGGGAAAACATGCTGGGGGAAAAGGGGTAGCAATTACTGAAATGACGGAACCGAGCAACAATTGAAATATGTAAATAACAACAAAGATCAACAGCTCTGAATAAATGAGTAAACAGAGACGACACGGCATGTCCCCTCGTGCTAAATATCATAAAACACGGCACGGAATGTCCCCTCGTGCATAAATATCACAACACGACACGTAATGTCCCCTCGTGCATAAATATCACAACACGACACGGAATGT
Organism: Nicotiana undulata; assembly: GCA_005239495.1. Classification (NCBI taxonomy): domain Eukaryota; kingdom Viridiplantae; phylum Streptophyta; class Magnoliopsida; order Solanales; family Solanaceae; genus Nicotiana; species Nicotiana undulata. The sequence continues at coordinate 51,459 of ML261585.1, read as the reverse complement.
CCCCTCGTGCCTCAATATCAACAACACGACACAGAATGTCCCCTCGTGTATAAATATCAATAACACGACACGGAATGTCCCCTCGTGAATAAACAACATAAACATGGCACAGAATGTCCCCTCGTGCATAAATAAACATAAACATGGCACAGAATGTCCCCTCGTGCATAAATAAACATAAAACAACAATTAACAGGAAAATCAACAATAAGAAACCTTAAATACACAGGAATAATCAACAAGAGTAATACCGTCCCGGCAAGGGACACAACTATAACCAATCCTACACAAGTGTATAATTCGACATAAAGTTCCTCAACCGATCAACTACTCAACAATACTCATAACTAAGAATTTCCACCACATGAATATATATCTATTTGATATTAAACCCATAAACAAAGTAAAATCCAATAAATATCGTATAATTGCAAATATCCGACTCACGATCATGCTTGACAACAACATATAGGTACACGTCACCTCACCTATACAATGAACATGGAATAAAGACGTAGCAATTAGGACTCAATACCTATTCCCTCAGGCTAAGGTTAGGCCAAACACTTACCTCGACTCCAAGGATCAAAATCAAGCCTCAAGCACTGCTTTTCCTTTCGAACCCGACTCCAAATCAATCGTATCTAAACATAATTGACTCAATAACATCAATAAATGCTAAGCAATTCAATTCCAACGCTTAATTTTAGATTTCCTAGCATTCTTCCCATAAATCAAAAAATGGACCCCGGGCCCGCTTGCTCAAAACACGAGGTTCGGACCAAAACCCAATCACCCATTCATCCAAGATCCGGAATATATAATTTGTTTTGAAATCCGATCCCAAAACGAGGTCGAATTTCCAAATAATCAAAAAGCCATAACTCTACCTAAATCCCTAATTTTTTACCCGTAATCTCATGTTTTTAGGCCGAGAATCTAAAGGGTGTTGATAAAAATGGAAGAAAACGAGTCAAATATTACTTACCTAAGAGGTTATGGTGAAGAAGTTCTTCAAAAATCGCCCAAGAGGTGTGGAGAAGAAGGAGTTTGTGAAAAATAGGCTTAATCCCATAACTATTATGTTTTTGATAAAACAAAAATGACCGGGCAGGAATTACTCTGTGCGTTCGCGACCTAACTGGTGCGTTCGCAAAGTTGACTGAGAATTACCCTCCGCGATCGCATCCCTATGGGTGCGTTCACATAGACTTAGCACTACCCAGCCCCCCAGACCTCTATGACCCTCTGCATTCGCACTCCCTTGAGTGCGTTCGCATAGAGTCAAGGACCCCTCCCCAGGACCTGTGCTATGCGTTCGCGGTCAAAGCTATGCGTTCGCATAGAAAAAAAATCTCAGACACCAGAAAATGCACAAAACCCAGATTTTTGCTAAGTTTACACCCCGACGCCTACCAGAAACTCACCCGAGCCCTCGGGGCTCAACACCAAATATGCATACAACCTCAAAAACATCCTACGGACTTATTCGTATAGTTAAATCACCAAAATAACATCATAAACATTGAATTAAACCTCAAAATCAATGAAAATGCTCAAAACGTCTAAAACTTTTAAATTTTGCATTTAAGATTCGAATCACGTCAAATGGATTCTGTTTCTTACCAAACTTTACAGACAACACATATAACTCATACCGAACATGTACCGGGCTCCGGAACCATAATACGGGCCCGATACCACAAGTGTCACATAACATTTCACTTTCAAAAACCTTTATATTTTTCAAAAAAAACTATTTCTTTTAAAAATTCATTTCTCGGACTTGGGACCTCGGAATTCGATTCCGGGCATACGCCCAAGTCCCATATTTTCCTACAGACCCTCCGGGACCGTCAAATCACGAGTCCGGGTCCGCTTACCAAAACTGTTGACCAAAGTCAACTTTATTCAATTTCCAACACAAAATCATCATTATTATCAGTTTTTCACACAACGGCTCCCTGGCTACGCGCCCGGGCCGTGCACGCAAATCGAGGTGAGATAGAAGGAGGTTTTCACGACCTCAGAACACATAATTAGCTAGGAATACACAGGATGATCCTTTGGGTCATCACAATCTCCACCTCTAAAACAAATGTTCGTCCTCGAACGGACATAGAAAGGTACCTGAATCTGAGAAAAGATGGGTATATCGGCTCCACATATCGGACTCGGACTCCTAAGTAGCTGCCTCAACAGGCTGACCTCTTCACTAAACACGAACCGAAGGATAACTCTTCGATCTCAACTGACGAACCTGCCGGGCTAATATGGCTATCGGCTCCTCCTCATAAGTCAAATCCTTGTCCAATTGGACACTACTGAAGTCTAGCATATGAGATGGATCAGCAATATACTTCTGAAGCATAGATACATGAAACACCGGATGCACGGTTGACAAACTCGGTGGTAAGGCAAGTCTGTAGGCCACCTCTCCCACCTTCTCAAGAATCTCAAAGGGACCAATGTACCTAGGGCTCAACTTGCCCTTCTTTTCGAACCTCATCACGCCCTTCATGGGCGACACCCGAAGCAATACCCTGTCACCAATCATGAATCACGAACCCTACGGTCTACATAACTCTTCTGCCTGGACTGAGCTGTACGGAGTCTATCCTGAATGATCTTCACCTTGTCCAAGGCATCCTGGACTAACTCTGAACCCAACAACCTAGCCTCTCCCGGCTCGAACCACCCTACCGGAGACCAACACCGCCTACCATAAAACGCCTCATAAGGAGCCATCTGAATGCTCGACTGGTAGCTGTTGTTGTAGGCAAACTCAGTTAAAGGCAAAAAACTTGTCCCATGAACCTCCAAAGTCAATGACACATGCTCGCAACATATCCTCCAAGATCTGAATAGTACGCTCGGACTATCCGTCCGTCTGAGGATGAAACGTTGTGCTCAATTCAACCCGTGTGACCAACTCACGTTGAAATACTCTCCACAAATGGGAGGTAAACTGAGTACCTCGATCAGAAATAATAGACACGGGCACTCCATGCAAGCGAACAATCTCCCTGATGTAGATCATTGCCAACCTCTCCGAAGAATACGAAACCGATACGGGAATGAAGTGTGCTGACTTGGTCAGCCTATCCACAATGACCCACACCGTATCAAACATCCTCTGAGTCCGTGGGAACCCAACTATGAAATCCATGGTAACATGCTCCCACTTCCACTTGGGAAGCTGAATCTGCTGCATCAAACCACTGAGTATGTGGTGCTAGTACTTGACCTGCTGACAGTTCAAGCACCAAGCTACATATGCCACAATATCTTTCTTCATCCTCCGCCACCAATAATGTTTCCGCAAATCCTGGTACATCTTTGCGGCTCCCGAATGAATGGAATACAGAGAACTATGGGCCTCCTGCAATATCAACTCACGAATACCATCAACATCGTGCACACAAATACGACCCTGCATCCTCAAGACTCCATCATCATCAACTGTAACTTGCTTGGCACCTCTGTGCCGGACCGTATCTCTAAGAACACATAAATAACGATCATCATACTGCCGGTCTCGAATACGATCAAACAATGAAGAACGAGCCACAATATAAGCTAAAACACTGCCAGTCTCTGAAACATCCAATATCATGAATCGATTGGCTAAATCCTGAAAATATAAAGTAAGCGGTCGCCCCCGGTCGGTATATAGGCAAGACTACCCATACTGGCTGACTTGCGGCTCAAAGCATCAGCCACCACATTGGCCTTCCCTGGATGTTATAAGATGGTAATGTCATAATCTTTCAAAAGTTCTAACCATCTTCTCTGCCTCATATTCAAGTCTTTCTGCTTGAACAGATACTGCAAACTCTTGTGATCCGTGAACACCTCACATGACACCCCATACAGATAATGCCTCCAAATCTTCAACGCATGGACAATGGCTACTAACTCTAAATCATGAACTGGATAGTTCTTCTCATGAACCTTAAACTGACGTGAAGCATAAGCTATAACCTTGTTATCCTGCATCAACACTGCACCAAGTCCAACCCGTGAAGCATCGCAATACACGGTATATGGCCCTGAACCTATGGGAAAAACTAACACCAATGCCGTGGTCAAGGTTGTCTTGAGCTTCTGAAAGCTCGCCTCACACTCATATGACCACTTGAACTGGGCACCCTTCTAAGTCAATCTGGTCATCGGGGCTGCAATAGATGAAAAGCCCTCCACAAACCGACGATAATAACATGCTAAGCCCAAGAAACTCCGAATCTCGATAGCTGAGGTGGGTCTAGGCCAATCTCTGACTGCTGAAATCTTCTTGGGATCCACCTGAATACCCTCTGCTGACACCACATGACCCAGAAATGCAACCGAACTCAACCAGAACTCACACTTCGAAAATTTGGCATACAACTGATTTTCCTTTAGAGTCTGGAGGACGAATCAAAGGTGCTTCTCGTGCTCCTCTCGGCTGCGAGAGTATGTCAATATATCATCAATGAAAACAATAACAAACGAGTCCAAATAGGGCCTGAACACTCAGTTCATCAAATCCATAAAAGCGGCTGGGGAATTTGTCAACCCAAATAACATCACCAAGAACTCATAATGCCTATACCGAGTGCGAAAGGCTGTCATAGGGACATCAGACGCCCTAATCCTCAACTGATGGTAGCCAGATCTCAAGTCAATCTTGGAAAACACTATGGTAACCTGAAGCTGGTCGAATAAATCATCAATCCTTGGCAATGGATACTTATTCTTGATAGTAACCTTGTTCAATTGTCGGTAGTCAATACACATTCTCATCATGGCATCTTTCTTTTTAACAAACAATACTGGCGCCCCCCAAGGAGAAACACTAGGCCTGATAAAGCATTTAGCTAGCAAATACTGTAACTGATCCTTCAACTCCTTTAACTATGGCGGGGCCATACGATATGCGGGGTAGAAATGGGCTGAGTGACCGGAGCCAAATCAATGCAAAAGTCAATATCCCTATTGGGTGGCATACCCGGCAGGTCAGAAGGGAATACCTCTGGAAACTCACGAACAATGGGCAAAGACTGCATAGGAGGAACCTCAGCACTAGAATCACGAACATAGGCCAAATAGGCCAAACAACCCTTCTCGACCATACGCTGATCCTTCATATATGAAATGACACTGCCCGAAGAATGACCAGGAATCCCTCTCCACTCCAATCGGGGTGCTCCCGGTAAGTCCAAGGTCACAGTCTTGGCGTGACAGTCCAGAATAACATGATAGGGAGAAAACCAATCCATCCCCAAGATGACATCGAAATCGACCATATCAAGAAGCAAAATATCTACACGGGTCTCAAGATCGCCAATAACCACTATGCATGAACGGTAGACTCGATCTACCACAATAGAATCACCCACCGGTGTAGATACATATGCAAGAGTACTCAGGGAATCACGGGGCATAATTAGATAAAGAGTAAAATATTAGGACACGTAGGAAAATGTAGACCCCGGATCAAACAAAACCTAAGCATCTCTGCTGCAAACTGAAACCATACCTGTAATGACTGCATCAGAGGTCTCAGCCTCAGGTCTAGCGGGAATAACATAGCATTGGGGTTGAGCCCCACCAATCTGAACATCCCTGGGTCGACCTACTGCAGGCTGACCTCTCCCCCTCATAGCCTGTCCTCCACATCTAACTGTCTGGACTCCACCTCTGGCACCTCGACCTCCACCCTAGCTGGCTGAGGGGGTGGGAGTGCACCTGGTGCGAGAATCATAGCACAGGACCCTAATACTGAGAACTACCAGAAGCTCGGGGGCAAAACCTGGAAATGTGCCCTGGAACACCACAAGTGAAACAAGATCTCGGTTGCTGAGACTGCTGGCCCAGAAACTGTCCCTATCGACCAGAATAACCACCCTAGAAGCTCTGAAGCGGTGGTGCACTGATATGAGCTGATGGTGCACTGCAGGATACCTGAAGTGCCGACTGGAATGGTCTAGGAGGATGCCCTCTGCCAAACGAATCTCTGCCTCTAGATGAGGCACCACTGAATCGATCGAAATGACGAGGTCTCTTGTCAGACCCCTGACCACTGCCCTGTGATAAGACCATCTCAATCCGTCTGGCCACATTGGCCGCCTCCTAAAATGAAATATCAGTACCTATCTCCCTGGCCATCTAAAGTCTAATAGGCTGAGCTAGCCCCTCAATAAACCTCCCCACCCTCTCTCGATCTGTGGGGAGTATCATGATAGCATGTCGGGCCAAAGTGATAAATCGGGTCCATACTGGGTAACTATCATAGAGCCTTGCTGGAGACGCTCAAACTGCCTCCGAAGATCCTCTCTCTGAGTAACTGGTAGAAACTTCTCCAAGAACAACTCGGAGAACTAAGCCCAAGACAAATGCGAAGATCCAGCTGGCCTGGTCAAGCAAAAATCCCTCCACCAAGTCTTGGTTGTACCAGAAAGACGGAATGTAGCAAAATCAACCCCATTGGTCTCCACAATCCCCATGTTCCGAAGTATCTCATAGCAACTGTCTAAGAAATCCTGGGGGTCCTCTGATGGTGCACCAGTGAAAGTAGTAGGAAACAACTTGGTGAACCGATCCAATCTCCATAAAGCATCAACAGACATGGATGCTCCCTCAACTGCAGGTTCCATAATACCCGGCTGAGCTACTCCAACTGTTTGAGGTGTTGGAGTCTGGAACTGAGAAGCTAGCTGCTCTGGTGTGCGGGTAGCAGGAGTCTGGGCCCCTCCCCGATCCTGAGAGAAGGTTGGTGATGTATGAAGTACACCGGCCTGAGCCACGCTCTCCATAAGGCCTACTAAGCAGACCAGAGCGTCCTGAAGTACCGGGGTGGCAATGAACCCCTCTAGAACCTGAGCCGGTCCAACTGGAACTGTCCGAGTAGGAATCTCCTCAGCAACCTCCACCTGGGGATCCTCTAATAGGGCTGCTGCTTTGGTAGATGAGGAAGCACGGGTTCTCGCCATCTGCAAGAGAATAGAAAAGAAACCCAGTTAGCATTTAGAACTCAAATCGCACAATAGAGAAGAAAAGATGTGAAATTATTCCTAACTTTGCAGCCTCTGGGGAAAAGTACAGACGTATCCGTACCGATCCCTTAGACTCTACCAAGTTTGTCCGTGAATTGTGAGACCTAAGCAACCTAGAGCTATGATACCAACTTGTCACGACCCATAAGCCCACCGTCCGGACCGTGATGGCGTCTAACATTGAACCCACTAGACAAGCCAACGTTACCAATTATTACAACTTATTTCCTTTATTATTTAAGCAGTTTTAAAGTGAAATACAATAACAAGTAGAGATAAAGTGTGGAAGAAATGAAATATATCAACTTAAGTGCATAATTCATCAAAAATCCGTAATACAACTCCCAGAAAGCGGTACCACAATTTCACGGACTATCTAAGAATACTAAAAACAACGGTCTGAATAAACAAGTACTATTGTCTCCGAAATACAAGAAAGGACAGAATAAGGAATGAGATAGGAGGTGACGCCAAGGCCCGCGGATGCCTGCAGGACTACCTCAGGGTCGCCTGGTGGACTGAAGGAAACCTCCTCGATCAGTGTCGACTAGGTCCGGTACTGAAATCTGCACAACACAAGAAATGCAGGTGTAGCATCAGTACAACCGACCCCATGTACTGAGTAAGTGCCGAGCTTAACCTCGGTGAAGTAGTGACGAGGCTAGGACACGACAAATAATAACCACTTGTGCAATTCAATAATATATAACGAAAATAACGGCAAGAACTAAACAATTAAGTACAAAAACAAGGAAAACATGATGGGAGCAAAGGGGTAGCAATTACTGAAATGGTGGAACCGAGCAACAATTGAAATATGTAAATAACAACAAAGACCAAAAACTCTGAACAAACGAGTAAAGAGAGACGACACGCCATGTCCCCTCGTGCTAAATATCATAAAACACGATACAGAATGTCACCTTGTGCATAAATATCACAACACGACACAAAATGTCCTCTCGTGCATAAATATCAACAACATGGAACAGAATGTCCCCTCGTGCATAAATATCAACAACACGACACAGAATGTCCCCTCGTGCATAAATATCAACAACACGACACGGAATGTCCCCTCGTGCATAAATATCAACAACGCGGCACGGAATGTCCCCTCGTGAATAAACAACATAAACATGGCATAGAATGTCCCCTCGTTCATAGATAAACATAAACATGGCACTGAATGTCCCCTCGTGCATAAATAAACGTAAACATGGCACGAAATGTCCCCTCGTGCATAAATAAACATAAAGCATGGCACGAAATGTCCCCTCGTGCATAAATAAACATAAAACAACAATTGACAGGAAAATCAACAATAAGAAATCTTAAATACACAGGAATAATCAACAAGAGTAATACCGTCCCTGCAAGGGGACACATCTATAACTAATCCTACACAAGTGTATAATTCGACATAAAGTTCCTCAACCGATAAAATACTCAACAATACTCATAACTAAGAATTTCCACCACATGAATATATATGTATTTGATATTAAACCCATAAACAAAGTAAAATCCAATAAATATCGTATAATTGCAAATATCCGACTCACGGTCATGCTTGACAACAACATATTGGTACTCGTCACCTCACCTATACATTGAACATAGAATAAAGACGTAGCAATGAGGACTCAATACCGATTCCCTCAAGTTAAGGTTAGGCCAAACACTTACCTCGACTCCAAGGATCAAAATCAAGCCTCAAGCACCGCTTTTCCTTTCTAACCGACTCCAAATCAATCGTATCTAGACATAATCGACTCAATAACATCAATAAATGCTAAACAATTCAATTCCAACGATTAATTTTAGATTTCCCAACATTCTTCCCAAAAATCCAAAAATCGCCCACGGGCCCGCTTGGTCAAAACACGAGGTTCGGACCAAAACCTGATCACCCATTCACCCACGAGCCCGAATATATAATTTGTTTTGAAATCCGACCTCAAAACGAGGTCGAATTCCCAAATAATCAAAAATTCCTAACTCTACCCAAATCCCTAATTTTCTACCCTTAATCTCATATTTTTAGGCCTAGAATCTAATGGGTGTTGATAAAAATGGAAGAAATAGAGACAAAGATTACTTACCTAAGAGGTTATGGTGAAGAAGTTCTTCAAAAATCTCCCAAGAGGTGTGGAGAAGAAGGAGTTTGTGAAAAATGGGCTTAATCCCATAACTATTCTGTTTTTTTATAAAAAAAATGACTGGGCAGGAATTACTCTGTGCGTTCGCAACCTAACTGATGCGTTCGCACAGTTGACTATGAATTACCCTCCGCGATCGCATCCCTATGGGTGCGTCCACATAGACTTAGCACTACCCAGCCCCCCAGACCTCTATGACCATGTGCGTTCGCACTCCCTTGAGTGCGTTCACATAGAGTCAACGACCCCTCCCCAGGCCCTGTGCTATGCATTCGCGGTCAAAGCTATGCGTTCGCATAGCACAAAAATCTCAGACACCAGAAAATGCAGAAAAACCAGATTTTTGCTAAGTTTTACACCCTGACGCCTACCCGAAATTCACCCGAGCCCTCGGGGCTCAACACCAAATATGCACACAACCTCAAAAATATCCTACGTACTTATTCGTGTAATCAAATCACCAAAATAATATAATAAACATCGAATTAAACCTCAAATCCAATGAAAATGCTCAAAACTTCTAAAACTTTAAAATTTTGCATTTAAGATCCGAATCACGTCAAATGGATTCCGTTTCTTACCAAACTTTACAGACAACACATATAACTCATACCGAACATGTATCGGGCTCCGAAACCATAATATGGGCCCGATACCACAGGTTTCACATAACATTTCACTTTCAAAAACCTTTATATTTTTCAGAAAATAATTTCTTTTAAAAATTCATTTCTCGAACTTGGGACCTCGGAATTCGATTCCGTGCATACGCCCAAGTCCCATATTTTTCTACGGACCCTTCGGGACCGTCAAATCACGGGTCCGGTTCCGTTTACCAAAAATGTTGACCAAAGTCAACTTTATTCAAATTTCCAATAAAAAATCATCATTATTATCAGTTTTTCACACAACGGCTCCCCGGCTACGCGCCTGGTCCACGCACGCAAATCGAGGTGAGATAGAAGGAGGTTTTCACGATCTCAGAACACAGAATTAACTAGAAATACATGGGATGATCCTTTGGGTCATCACACCTTTAGATTTATCTCCAAAGGTAAATGTGTTTCCTCCATCTAGTTTAGTGACTAATTTGAATAATTGTTTGTCACTAGTCATATGTCTAGAACACGCGCTGTTAGGATACCATTTTCCTTTCCGATTCTTCTTGCGGTGTTTCTGCAAAACAAAATTACTTTTTTTAGGTACCCAAGCCTACTTGGGTCCTGAATGGTTAGATTTCTGAGTGTTAGTTTGATTAGAGGATTTAGGTCGCCAGACCCTCTCCTATTATCCTTGAACTTGCAATGGTTAAATGTGTGACCATGTTTACCACAATAAAAACATGACGGATTATTGGGATTTTCAGAGCCTCTTTTTGCTCTGATTCTGTTCCTGCATTGGTTAATGTTGTGACCATTTTTACCACAAAAAGAGCATGCATGAGAGTTTCTAGTATTAATATAAGAATTATGAGGAGTAGTCTGATTTGATTTGACAGAACTATGACTGGTGGAGTTTTGTAATCTATTCAGTTGAAGTTGAAGTGAATTTACTTCTTCTTGAAGCATATCATGCTCAATTTCATAAACTTCCAGCTTCAAAGCCCAGTCTTTCTTTTCTCTTTGGATTTTTCCGAGTTCATTTAAAACTCTTTCAATATCTGCAAGAGCAATATCAACAAATTCTTGAAGTTCATAATAGTTGGAACATGTAGGAAGACGTACCTCACCGGTTCCCTCGTCTGCCATATTCTTCGTCATCTGCTCCTTCGTTTGCCATCAGCCAAAGTTCTCCTGAATCTTCATTGCTATTTTCTTTTATAGCCATGAAGCACATATTTGCAATTTCTTCATGGTCATATTCTTCTTCATCACTCCAGGCTCCAAAGGACTTCTTCTTTTGCATATTCTTGTTGAGCTTCTTCTTCAGTTCGGGACAATCATCTTGAATGTGTCCATATTTTTCACATTCATAGCACCTTCCATCATTTTTATCAGTTTCACTATTTGTCCTTCCTTTATGAAGTTTGACTTTCCTCTTCTGTTATTTCTCATCATGCTTGTTACAACTTAAGAAAACATGGCTATGTTTTCATCTTGTTCTTCTCCTTCCTCTTAATTTTCTGGTTCAACCACTGTCACACCTCCTTTTTCTTGAAAGGGTGGGATAAGGGAGTTTTTCTAATTTAAGTAACATAATCGAAATAGGATTATTTATTTATTTTCAGAGTCGCCACTTGGGATAATTGTTATGGTCCCAAGTCACCGATTTGTTTTAAATCCGAAATAGAGGAAATTTGACTCCGTTAAAAGTCTGCGAGCCAGAAGACTAGGTAAGGAATTCTGCTAACCCGGGAGAAAGTGTAGACACTCCCGAATTTCGTGGGTCTAGCATGGTCGCTTAATAATTTAAACTTGGCTTATGTTGATCTAATTACTCATTTTAGTACCTATGCTTATTTATCCTTTACAACTTTTAATTACTTGATTTATCTAAAAGATTACCTTAATGCGGGTTACGCGTACGTATACCCGTTTAATTTGGTGTGTCAAAAATCATGTCACACGTACACAACTCACGACATTTGGTTTATTAAGAAAAATAGTCAAAGTCGCGGGAACGCGTACCTTGGGTTTATTTGAAAATCGAGATCACGTCATGTGAACATGTACAGAATCACAATAGTAGTTTAAAATCCGCGCCTAAAAGCATTTCTACGAGTATTCATTTTTAATTCTTATTTGTGTCACGCGAACGTGTACACAATCAAAGTCATTTTGATATAAGCCCATATGTGCCTACAGTGATTTCAAAGGAACTTTAGAAGTTCTAAAGAATTTGGGCTTCTGGAACAAGCCCACCAATATTGAGTGGCAACCATAGTTACCAAGACAAACACGATTCACAGTCTAAAAGCTCTGTTCAACTCAAAATCAAGGAGATTTAGCAATTGACATTTATGAACTATAAGATTCCCCAGTCTAAAACTAATTTCATGTTTCTGTTATATGCTAGATAAATGAGCTAATTGACTCTTAGGAAAAATATACAAATAAAATCCGCTCACATACTAATTTGTTAATCACTACAATCCGAAATGCAGTCATTACATGATCATTTCAAACTAATTTTGTGCAAAAGGAACAAACTAAATTCCATGTGTCCTCATGTCAAAATTAAAAAATACAAGAAACTCGAACAATGTCCAAAAAACATAACAGACCGTTATTTATGAATTCACCTCATATCATTATTTCTGAGTGTACTCGGTCCAACTCGATTTTAAAGTTAAACAGTGAAAGAGGATGCAATCAAACATATAGATAAACAAAGTTGAAGCAAATTTTATAATGCTATAATATATGTATGGTGGTTACATGATTTGAGACTAAAACCAGTACCTGAATAACAACAAAACAGTCCACAATTAGCAAAGTAATGAAGATGAACAGAACTTCACAAAGCAGGAGCAGCAAGCCAACAACTAACAGTCCTTTAACAACTTTATACGAGTCCAAGAAAAGAGAAATCGAATTTTGAATTTCCAGCGATCGAACTCCCTTACAAATCTTCTTTGAAATCCAATTTTTTTTTGGCCTTCGAATTCGTCAGGTCTAAGATTCAAATGTTTGAATCAGAAACTTATTTTCGACTTTTGGTTCATCTCCGTGAAGGAGATGAGATGGAGTATTTAAGTGTGTGTCTATGTCGATGGGTGAGAGGAGAGTGTGTAGATGTTGATGAGAGGTCGGGTGGTTGGTGGCTGATGCTCTCTTTTTGTGTTCTGAGAGAGAGAGAGAGAGAGAGAGAGAGAGAAAGAGAAGGGAGAGAGAGAGATGGGGTGCGTCGTTTCTTAGTTTTTTAGAAGGGGGGACTGATCTATTTTTTAGGGTTTATAAGAAAGGGGTTTTAAATAGAGGGGTTTGGTTATTGGGTCAGGATTGGGGCGGATGGGAAATTGGGATGCCGAAATTCTTTGGCCCAATCCAAAAATAAGCCAAATGTGATCTCTTTGCTTCTTTATTAGGCCTTTCACAATTAGCCATTTGGACTCAAATTTTAATGTAAATCTCATTTTTCGTGTGGCTAGTCTATTTATCTACTAAAATTATTTTTTAATTATTTTTAGGAGTAATTTTCACGTGGGACAAAAATTAGGTGCTCACGGCCACAGTTGCTTTAAAAGCGATTGTTTTCTTCTTTTCTTATTGAATTTTCCTGTCCAAGTGAGTTTTCTCAAAGGCAATTAGATAAAATTTAAGTTCATCATAGGACATTTTGTCAAGATCCTGACATCCCAGAGCAATAACCTTGGGCTGCCAAAAGATTTTAAATCCCTAATGACTATGCCGAATCTGGAGAACATCTCTTTCACTGATTCTCCGTCCTTCATTTAAAATAGCTCATAGTCACGAACTAGAACATTGATTCTTGTTTCTTTCACCTTGTTGGTTCCTTCATATGTGACTTCCAATTTATCCCACATTTTCTTAGAAGTTTCACAACTGAAATCTTTTCATACTCTTTTCCACTAATAGCATTATATAGTAGATTTTTTGCTTCGACATTCACAGTTATAACAACAATTGTTCGTCGGTATAATAATCTAAGTCAAGTGGATAAGTTGATACAATAACTTGACCATTTGCATCTTTCTTTGGCGGAATTGGAAGATTTTCCTTTTTGATCACATGCCAAACATTGATTTCATATGGCATAGTGTATGTTTCCATATGAACCTTCAAGTGAGAAAAGTATTGTCTGTTGAAATATGGAGGCGTACCTGAGAGGTTCCTTCTTGAAATAATGCACCGACGACGGTGTTAGATCCCATGATATTTTTCTCACTAGCTGTTAAGCAAAGTTTGTGAGCCTTACTACGATACCAATTGAAAGTACAGGGGGGGGGGTGAATTGTGGTCTATTAAAACTTAGTTGACTAAGAGTGAGTTTAGTCGGCTATGTTTCGTACAACACACAGATAAAATAGAGATAAACCAAGCGAATAGAAAGCAAAACAAAACACATCAGTTTTTATACTGGTTCGGTACCGGTGTGGTACTTACGTCTAGATTATCTTGGGTCACAAGGGTTCTGTTAGATCTTGAAAATAATTACAACAATGATGGTTTTAACTCGTTCACCATCGACGAAGTTTAGCAACTATAGATTCTGAATGTTGACACAACTCTCTTTTGGTTCTAACTCTTCTTATCTTTTATGAAACTGTTAAACTGAAGAATACAGTGCTTGTGCTAAGAACTAGAGACTTAGAAGATAATGTTTGTAGTTGCGTAAGTCTTGTTCTTGAACTGAGTTGTCTTCTTATAGGAGAGTTTTGAGAGCCGTTGCAAATTGATTTGATTGAGGCACATAATCCTCTAAGAGATTTTACCCAGGGGGTGCCTCTCGAATCCTGCACTTGAGATGGGTTGGATTCGTTCATGACTTTCCTTATCATGTCCTCATTTTATGGAGTGATATGAGGCTTTGATTTTGCTAGTCAATCTTCAATATCGTCTGACAGGAGATGCCTCATATTCTCGATCTTCACTTGAAATATTTCCTTGTTGGACAATCTAGATATTTCTTGATTGTGACTGAGATGGCAAGACTGATTTGGTCCTTTTTGATGGCTTCTTGTCCTTTGATCTAGCATCATCTCATTTGGTTAAGCATTATCAATTTCTTGTCTTTCCTTATCAGCTCCTTTGACAGCTTCTTTTCATTTGTTGGTTCCTTGATTTCTGCAATCCAAATAGATAGAATTTAGCTTTGCACAATTGTCATCATTGAAACTTAAATTTAACAACACATACTCAGTCCATGTAGGCTTCAAACTAAAGCCCTAGATTTCACAACGACCTATGACGAGCAATAACTTCTCTATCAAAATGAATAGAAGCCACTCTAACCCTCTAATCAAAAGCTACTACATTCATTGAAAAGAATTGGTCGACTTTGTACAATCAAGTCTTCAAATCTTGGCACGAAAATCGGGAAAGTTTCAGCTTAGAGTATGGAGTGAGAAAATTACCATTAGAAGTCGTACCTTAATGAACTTCTCTGATTCTTCCTTCTTGCTGAATTT
This sequence comes from Nicotiana undulata, assembly GCA_005239495.1. Lineage (NCBI taxonomy): Eukaryota > Viridiplantae > Streptophyta > Magnoliopsida > Solanales > Solanaceae > Nicotiana > Nicotiana undulata. The sequence goes on along the minus strand of ML261585.1, from coordinate 36,169 downwards.
CCATTGAACCAGCTCGACTAGTAACAAATTCTGCCCTAACTGACTCTTTCTCCTTCCCTTTTTGATTCATAGCTCCTATGGTTTCCTTCGATTTCAGTAATTCATTATTAGTTTGTACATTATTCTCATCCAGAATCATCATTCCATCCATCAACTTCTGCAATTAATCTTGAATAACTGTTTTTCTTTAACAGGTTTCTCTTTATTTTTGCTGCGAGTCATGATCGAAGATGCCAAGGACAGAAAGCTCTAATACCAATTGATACAATGCAGTAGAATCTAATGAGAATAGTCAATCTAGGAGCTCAAAGCTCGAAGAAGGTGACGATAATACCAGAATTTATCTAGAAAATAGCTTAATGAGAATAAAAATTTGGAAAGAATAGAAATGTATTATCTTCAAAAGTGATTCATCAATTACATGTATATCAAATGTACATGCTCAACTGAAGATTCTAGAAATTGTTATTAGCTAACAACTTGTAACTAAGTCTAACCGAGTGTAACTAACATAACTAACTATTGCCACGCCAACCCTCAACTAAGCTTCATTGTTACTACATTTCAGTTCTTAACTTAATTTCTTCTTTCTAGTTGCTTGATTTCTTCTCCTTGGTTGCTTGCCTCCTTTACTTGTATCATAGAGATTGACTGCAAAGTTGTATGCATAAAGAAGAAAGTCTTATGAAAGAAAGGAACAAAGAAAGATGAAGAGAAAGGGGAAGGGAATGGATCTGATGAAGAAAAGAGAAAGGGATCGAGGGGAGAACAAGAGCAGGATAAGGCAGGGGATTATATTTTTCCTTTTTTCTTTTAATTTATTTTTTGGTTTTGTCTTTTTCTTATTTCCATTGAAGTAAAATCATCAATTCAATGAATTCATGTACCATATGTGGTCAAAGGTATTTAAAATACTCTGTTTGGATAAGTACAAGTTATTAGATGAAACTTCACAAAATAAAGGGGCCGGAATGTCAAAGCGGTATAAGTACAAGTGTCTACGAGTCCGCCAAATCGAAATCTCAAAGAGTTTAAGCACTCTAGCATTGATGAAAAAATATTTATACAATTATGTATTACAAGTAAATTATTATGATAGAGATTGATTAGTAATTAATAAAAATAATAACAGACTTACTTTTACAGATTAGCAGCCCCTTGAGGTTCTATCTGAAGTTCTCTACAATAAGTTCAAGAAATAATAGAACATATTTATGAGTTAGTGCTAAACTAAAATCATGATATGAGAATTGTTTTAAACATTTAAATATTTAAAAATATAAAGTACTAATCACTTTTAAATGAACTGTAACGTACAACAGAGAAATAATAAAATTTCATGTCAAATATATTTTAGCATAACTATGTTAGAATTATTTCCCACAAAGGCGTGATTGATGCTTCCCTACCATGCATGATTTGAATATCCACAAAATCCAAAAAACATAAAGGTAATAAAAGGTATTAATCTTTTATCCTAGCAAATTTTCTTCATGGCTAGAGAACTAGGGAATGTTTTTTCCTTCCTTTTTGCCTCAATAGATTTAGGACCCGTTTGGCCACGAGTTTTGCCAAAATAAATTTGGGATTTATTTGGCAAACTCATGTTTGGCCATAAATTTTGCCCAAATTTGGCAAAATCCCAAAATCACCCCAATTGTTGATTTTGGGCCAAAATTTCAAAACTTGGAAATTTTATACATGTTTTTCCAAAATAAAGCTGGAAAATATGTTTTGAAAACGTATGTCCACACACATTTTCATCTTCAAACCAAACTTCACCCAAATCAGATTTTTCAAAACAAATTTAAGAATCTAGGATCAAACACTAACTTAACATTTCTTTCCTTTCTTTAATCATAGGTTAAGCTAAGTTGAGGTAGGCCCATGTCATTGCCTCTTTAAAAGGTGAAAAATGTAAAAATAGCCAAATTTACTAGTGGTCATTCAAAAATAGCATAGTTTCAAAAGTAATCAAAATTTAGTCACTTTTTATGTAAAGATAAATTTAAATGAAAACACTGTTTAAAATCCGAAAAATATTCCAATATAATATAGTGGAGTTCCAATATAATATACCGGTCCAGCATAATATAGTGCTCCAATCTCCAGTATATTATACTAGAACTTTCCGCGTGTTGGAGTTACAACATAATATGCTGGAAGTTCATACACAGGTGCACCGATCTTCAATATATTATGCTGGAACTTTCCATATTGCACACAGGTGCACCGATCTTCAGTATATTATGCTGAAACTTTCCATGTTGCAACAAAATAATGTCTATTTTCTAATGTTTTTACAAATACTTACTATTTTTTAATGACTAGTTCGAAAACTGGCTAGCTCGCACTAATTTTACCTTTAATTAGATTTGAATGACGAAACAGTGAATATTGATGAGGTTATCAAAAAAGTTACTGAGCTTCCTAATACGTAAGAAAGCACTGAAGGTAAGGAAATCATAACGAACAAATGACACTAAACCACATAATTACAAGTGCCTCCTCTTTATTATGCCACCACAAAATCTTTGTTAACAAAATTCCCACGTTCTCCTTCTAGATTTTTCCTCTTTTCCCTGTAGAAGTTTCCATCCTCTGGCCTCCAGGAAGCGTAGACCTTATAGTTCATATAAATGCAATAACAAAAGAGGGAACATAATTAAGTTTGGATTTAAGTTGGTCAAATATATAAACGTTTACTTAAAGTTAGACACCAAATTTCATTTTGAAATCTTAACTATAGGTTGTACCTCAATTAATACTTGCAATACACGAGAGCGGATGTTAACTTTCGCCTACGGGTTCAATTGAATCCATAACTTGAATATAGAATATGAATTTGTAAGAAACTATTAAAACTTCAACAAATATTAAACTTATAGTCCGTTTGGCCAAGCTGCAAAAATAGCTTATTTTGAAAATTATTTTTTTTCAAAAATATTTTTCTCAAAAGTACTTTTAGTGAGAAACAATTTGTGTTTGGCTAATTAATTTGAAAAGTACTTCTGAGTAACAACTAATGCTTGGCCAAGCTTTAAATAATTATTTCTACGTGTATATTTCTCAAAAGTGCTTTTGGAGAGTTCCTACTTTTTTTTTGCTTCTCCAAAACTGCTTCTGATTCTCCTCAAAAGTACTTTTTTTTTTCTTTTCAAAAGCTTGGTCAAACACCTTAATTTAAAATTAAAAAAAAGACACTTTTGACCAAAAAAACACTTTTGCCTAAGAAAAAAACTTGGCCGAATTGATTCGGGTTTTATCAAAATCAAACCAAACCAATTATATCGGTTTGGATTGGTTCGGTTTTGTCGGGGTTTTTTTGTTTTTTTTTTGTTACACATGAAGTATTATTCCAATCTTACTTTGTTAAAGTTATAGATAAAGTTTTGATAAGTGAATATATGTTTAGTAAATATTGAAAAAATTGACAAACACACGATCTATTAAAATATTCTAATGAGAATTTTTTAGTAATGCATGATAATTATTTTCATAGTCATCTAACAATAATTTTCGTTAATGTACGCTTTCTAGGTTAACACATGAGAGGATCCCAAATATTTTAATATTTTTTAAAGAAAATTCAATATAAAGTCTTAAAAATATATATATAAATTATATATTTATATGTCGGTTTTTTTTTACTCAATACCAAACTAAGTTGGGTTTTTAATCGGTTTGGCGCGGTTTTCCGGTTCGGTTTGAACACCCCTCCCGACAATATAACCTCAACTAATGCTTGTAATTAGGGGTGTTCGTCAGTCGGTATGGTACGGTACGATATTTAGACATTTCGGTTCGGTATTTTCGGTATTCGGTTTCGTAAAATGCTATACCAATACCGTACCTAATAAAATTTGGTATGGTTCGATTTTTCTCCTTCGGTTTCAGCTTAATTCGGTATGGTAACTTCGGTTTATTCGGTACGATAACTTCGATTTATTCGGTTTTTATATTAACTAGTGCACAGAGTCAGATAATTATATTCTTAATTAAAGTACTCAAAAGTACAAAACTAAAATCGTTTGTTAGACAAAATATTTGTCCAAAATAAGCAAACACCGTAGAGAGAAAACTTAGAGATACTTGCTTAGAGTTAATTGACGAACTTAGAGAATAAAAGAAAGTAAAATTTTAGATTTCTTACATTAATGTTATAATTAATAAAATGTGTATTGAGTAATATATATTTCAGTATGGTATCAGTACGGTATTTCATTTTAAAATACCAAATACCATACCTAATACCAATATTTTTTAAAAACTTAAACTAAATACCATATCGAATACCAAAATTATAAATACTGAATACCAAAATTTTCGATTTCGATATGATAATTCGATATTTACCAAATTATGGACCGTCCTACTTACTTGTAATTCATGAATAAGATGCCTCCCAAAAAAATAGATACAAATACAAAATGGGAACATCTCATCCTGTCACAGTTCAAAAGCACATTTTAATGTTTCCATCAGATAGATAATACAGTATATTCTGGAAACTTCATATCATCATACAAAGCAACTTTCAACAACTTCATTGATGGTAAATGCAAAGTGGGTTTTAATTATAAATGCGAGATGTCTTTTTACCATTTGCTAACAGGATTCATAATATTTCCACTTTAATTACAAAATATTTATTTAATTAGCACTGGATCTAGCAATCACAGGTGGAAAGCCCACATTCAGATATTTCTAAAGCTCCTTTGCCTTGATATTTATCCACCCTTTCCTTACCGGCAAATTCCACCTATAAATATAATTGAGTAACCTTAATTAATCGCCGACATGCAGCATTTGATGAAGCAAATATTCTGAACTAAATGGCTACGAAAATCATACTATTATCTCTGCTTTGTCTATTTTTGGCAATAGATCCGGTAAATGCTATAAATAGAAAGATGGCTATAATGGTGGCAACCAAGTCGGGTGCCGGTGTAGTTAGAGACGGATCTAGGACGCGTTCTGTTGAGGAGGCAGAAGGAAAGGAGAAGTTATTTGGAAGAGAAATGGATGAGGATTTACAGGCTGATATAAATAACCATCATAGCATTCCAAGGGAGTCATGGGGTAGTAGCCGAGATCCAGCTTCTCCCTCTACCAATATTCAAAATATAAAAGGATGATATGATACAATATGATATGTCAAGTGATCTCATGCTACGTCTATTATCTAAGTTATCGGCAAGTGTACTGTTAATTAGTGCAGTAAAGTTAACAAGTACAGCATAGATTAGCATAGAGAATTATTGTAGCTGCATATATACAAGGTGTGGTCTTGTTATTATGCAAATTCGTTGATAATGTTATTATTTAAGTTTTTAAACTTTTATTTAACAGTTTATGTTTTATGTACCGATGGTATATATAAATTTGTATAAACGGTAAGTAACTTATGTTTAACATATGCGGAATAATGAGTATGGTGTAAACTTAAGTTTTTAGAGTTTCAGTTTATATAACTTAAATTCTTTATTTAATCTCTGGACTCTGAATGTAACATATAGAGGCAAACTTGCATGCAGCATGATGCAGGGTATTGAGGCTCGTGTATATATATGTAGGATAAAATATGATATGTCAAGTGATTGCATAAAAGAGTGACACGTGGAGCTGAAGGCAGATGATAGCTAAAATTATACACAATTATTCCATTTGTTACCGGAAAGAATGATGCTCATAAAGATGCAATAAATGCTTGTCACCCGGTTAATGGAGAATATATATTCTACAGTATTGAGTACACTGCCCGTTACAAAGAATTTGTCATTCATGCCCATTGTTACACATTCTTCAATAATCCTCATAGTTTACGTTAAAGAAGGGCATGATCCTAGGACCATAACTTGTTCCTAATTAGGTGCAACTATAAATAGTGAACTTTATTATCATTATAAAGGACACGAATTTTCTGGCAAACTTACGCTACAACCTATTAAAAACCTTTATACGACTTTATCCACTTGCTTTTTGATTTCATCGCCGTTATGCCCGGAAACTATTGTTTTTTCTATTTCATTTTCATCTCAAGGCTAAGTGTAGCTTACTTTTAATTCTTTTAGTATTTTAGGATCGAATTAATGCACTTGTCTAATAACCACGTATAAGTTCAACTGTAACAATATGCATCAAGACAATGACTTTATCCATATATAGTGGAACTTAATTTTAATAAATTAATAAGTAAACTCTTAAAATGTAGGCCGAGGATGAAGCTATTTTCTTTTCAGTACTTCATATGTCTATATTTAATGTAAGTTACAGAAAAGTCTTAAACAAACAATTGCTTCAAATTATAAAAATTGTCGATTAACGAGAACTCCTAATTGCTCCTGTACGTTATATATCACCATATAATCTAGAGACATTTTCGTTCTTATACCATATAGGAAATTATATTACTAAATATGTTCATGATGTGAAAATTACCCGCTCTGTTAATAGTTTTTTTACAAAACAGATACAATTCATTAAATACAGAATCTTAGTAGATATAATCTTCCTATTTAGGCGTTAAAATTAAGAAAGTAAATATTCTTTCAGATATTTCATTAAATAAGGAATCATGGTAGTATTAAAATTCTTTATTTAGGTGCGCTAATATTGGGGAATTAAAGATTCTTTCAGAAATTTTCACACGCAAATCACGCTGTATTAATTTTCGTCTCTTTCTATTCAATGTACCCAGTTTATGTAGATATTTTGTAGATAAATTGTAAATTATTTGTATTTTGATTGTAGATGCTTTGTTTTTTGTTTTCACAAATTAAAAANGGGGAGGGGAAAACGGCTGGTTACAAATGATGGGGAGAGAGAAACGTGGGATATATGGACACCTTTAATTAAAGAGTAAAAATCTGCCCATTAATTATACCCCTTTAATTAAGAAGTAAAAAACTGCCCATTAATTATAATCCTAAATTAATTATGGTATAGATTTGGTAATTTAGTATATTAAATATAATTAAATCAAACCTTAAACATGGAGGGTGATAAGGTTTCATATATGGTATAGGAATGTAAAAATTTCTATAATCTAACAATAGAATGGCCTGCTTAAACATACACTTATTTCTTATGTGTGCGTGTGTTTAATTGCTGCTAAGGTTTGTAAATTGATTTTCCGATTATATTCTACGTTTTCAAAGTTGGAAAAGAGAAAAGAAGAATATCTACTACTCCGTACCAGCATATAAGTTCGTTTATTTCCTTTTCAGTATGCTGCAAAAAAAAATAGCATTATTTTATATTAAAAATAATTTAACTTTACACTTCATATTTTATTTTGAACGAGTATTTTAATTATAGCCACAGAAATATAACATTCAAAAGTCTTTTTTCTTTTTTTCTTAACCGTAGCGTAAAACATACCGTGCCATTTAAAACTACAAAGGGAGTATCATTTTGCTCTAAGGGAAGAAAAAAAATCTCTCTATATATAAAGGTCGGAAAAAAAATGATGACTTGGCACCTCTACTTGACCAAGAAACTCATTTATCTTTTTTCTCATTTTTTTTTATCTTTAATTCCCCCCTCAAGTTTTCCTTTATCTTATTTTAAAAAATTCAAAAGTTTCTAATTATTTCAGTTACTCTTATCTCCTTGCCCTATAATTAATGTGATTAATTTGTATTAATTGTATTAGTAAAAGCAAAAGGCCCCTTCCCCACCCACGTCTAAGATAACTCACGTTTTTTTCCTCTTTTGTTATTAAAGCAAAAAGCCTCTCCCTTCTCATATCAATCTTTATTCATTGCATGGTGATAAGTTTCTTTAGTTTTCTCTCCTAATTCCTTTTTTCAGTTTGTCCTTTATAATTCTTTCTTTTTCCAGTTTATTCCTTTAGATTGAGTTGATTTTTTTCTTACCAATTTAACTTGGTTATGATTTCAGGAACTCTGATTTATTTGAATATTGAATTGCTGATTTTTTTTTTCTCTTTTTCTTTTTGTTCTTTTTTTGGTGTTTGTTTGTTTGTTTTTAACTATCTTATATATGTTGCCGATATGTACATTTCGGATACGTAAGGCAGAGGCGGATCAAGGATTTGGAGTCTGTGGGTTCCTGTCGCAATTCCAAATTAATATACCATAATAACTGGGTTCCCAATTAGGTATTTATAGATATTTAGTAATTTTTTTAATAAAAGTACAAGGTTTACACAAAAGTTATTGGGTTCTTAGGAACCCATACGTTGTACTCTACATACGCCCCATGTGTTTATTATATAAATTGCATTGCAATTTGCAAGTACATTTGTGGTGTCCATTTCTAATGAAGGGACCCAAGATGTGACTAATTATTGTTTTTTTACCTCATGGTATTCTTTAAGCAATTTAATATTTGGGACAACAATACTATAATAGCTTATGTATAATATATTTGAATGTTATATTTATATTTAGGAAGTTCTTTTGGAAATTAGAATTCAAAAGAAACCCATCAAATTCGATCCTTTCTATTCTAGGCACAATTCATAATGTTGTAGAATTTTCTATTACTCTAAGTGCCTATCTTTATTAACTATAGAAGTAGTAACAAATCAAAGGTACATTTAGATAAAAATAGTACCACAAACAAGGAAGACAAAAGGAGTTAAAGAGAGAAAGAAAGCAAATTTTGTTTTATATTTTTATTTTTATTTTTCCTCTTTCTTTGGGCCCGGGAGGTGGGAGGGGGAAAGTTTGATACGGAGAATCTTCTACAAAACCCTTTAAGTCAATATCAAAAATCACTTGAGATACTTCATTGTGTTATGAAATTATTATATTGTGGATGTCCATTTATTATTCCGCTATAGATAATTTTCCTGAAGAAGATTATTCATTTAGTACTCTGTTGAAGTTTATCTACAAGCAGCTGATGCAGGCAGGTTGCAAGAAGCTCATGCAGATTACAAGCAGCTGAGAAAATCCTTGAAGATGCTTCCTGAAAAGCCTCACAGCTGCTTCTTTTCTTCTTTAAATAGAGGAGATTTCAGTTCATTATATACATCAGTTTGAAAGTTCAATAATATATCAGTTTCTCTCTATACTTGTCTTTAGTTTATTTGCTTTACAGTTGTTATTTTATAACACGTTATCAGCACGAGACTCTGCCATCTCGAGCAAATACTTTGAAAGTATCATAGATACGAACTTTCTTTTTCTAAATAATGTCAAATCTTTCTAAACTTGAATTTGTAGCCCCGGATATATCAGGCAAAAGCTACATGTCTTGGATGCTTGATGCTGAAATTCATCTTGATGCGATGGGTCTGGCAGACACCATCAAAGATAAAAATCAGGCATCAAACCAAGACCGTGCCAAAGCTATGATATTCCTACGCCATCACCTTGATGAGGGCCTGAAAATGGAATATCTTACTGTTAAAGATCCACTCATATTGTGGAATAATTTGAAAGATAGATATGACCACCTGAAGATGGTCGTTCTTCCACAGGCACGTTATGACTGGTCTCATTTAAGCCTACAAGATTTTAAATCTATCAGTGAATATAATTCTGTTATGTTCAGCATTATTTCCCAATTGAAATTATGTGGTGATAATATTACTGATCATGATATGTTGGAGAAAACTTTCACCACTTTTCATGCCTCGAATATGCTCCTGCAGCAGCAATATCGAGAGATGGGTTTCAAAAAGTATTCTGAACTTATCTCACATCTTCTTGTAGCCGAGCAACATAATGGGCTATTAATGAAAAACCATGAAATCCGACCAACTGGTTCTTGTCCATTCCCTGAAGTGAATGAGACGAACTTCCACCAAGCTAAGCGTGGAAGAGGTCGTGGCCCCAGTCGTGGTCATGGCCGTGATCGGGGAAGAAACTCTAATCATGGTAATAATAATGCACCAAAGAACCCTCCTAACCACCAACTGTGGAAAAGGAAGGAACGAAAGCATGAAGCGGTGCAAGCGCAGAAAGTGCATGTTATAGATGTGGATGAAAAGGGCACTGGTCACGTACATGTCGTACGCCAAAGCACCTGGTTGAGCTTTATCAAGCCTCTCTAAAGAAAACCGAGAAAAATGCTGAAGCAAATTTTATTTCTGAAGATAATTTCGACTTCATGCATTTGGATGTAGCTGATTACTTTGCACTCCCAGAAGGAGAAACAAGTCATGTAATAGCTGATAAATCTGTAGAAATGTAAATATTTTAATTTTTGTCGTGTGTAGTAGATAGTATAATTATATAATAAAAGTTATGTTTTGATAATAATATTTATTATAATATATTTTGTTTATGTCATTTTGAAGAATATGGATAATCCTCAAATTATGTTTGGATCAAAGACAAATCATGAAGATATTTGTGTAATTGATAGTGGAACAACTCATGCCATATTCAAAGATCAGAAATACTTTTCTTATTTGCATAGGGAAAAAGCAAATGTTTCTACAATTTCTGGTAATATAAGTTTGATTGAAGGCTCCGGAAGAGCTATTGTATTTCTGTCTAAGGGAACAAAACTTATTATAAACAATGCATTGTTCTCCTCCAAGTCCCGAAGAAACTTGTTGAGTTTTATAGATATCCGCCGAAATGGGTATCATGTTGAAACAATAGATGAAATGAACGTGGAATATCTTTGTATTACAAAGAATATTTCTGGCCAGAAATGCATTGTAAAGTTACCAACTTTTGTCCTATGGCTTATAATATTCAAAGATCAGTACAGTTGAAGCACACTCTATCGAAAATCAGAAGTTTGCTGATTCAAATACTTTTGTGCTTTGGCATGGCCGGTTGGGCCATCCTGGATCAATATGATGAGACGAATTATTGAAAATTCAAGTGGGCATCCACTAAAGAACCTGAAGATTCTTACAAATGATGAATTTTCTTGTGATGCTTGTTATCAAGGCAAAATGATCACTAAACCATCACCAATGAAGGTTGGTATGTAATCCCCTGCCTTTTTAGAGCGTATACATGGGGATATATGTGGACCTATTCACCCACAAAGTGGGTTGTTTAGATGTTTTATGGTCCTAATAAACGTATCTTCAAGATGGTCTCATGTGTGCCTACTATCATCTCGCAACCTGGCGTTTGCAAAGCTATTAGCCCAAATATTCGATTAAGGGCACATTTTCTAGATTATCCTATAAAGGCTATTCGCCTTGATAATGCTGGAGAATTCTCATCTCAAGCTTTTGATGATTATTGTCTATCAATTGGGATAGAAATTGAACATCCTGTAGCTTATGTTCATACTCAAAATGGCCTTGCAGAGTTATTTATTAAACGCCTGCAATTGATAGCAAGACCACTACTTATGAAAATAAAATTGCCCACTACAGTTTGGGGTCATGCTGTCTTGCATGCAGCATCACTTGTTCGTCTCAGATCGACACATTATAATAAATATTCTCCGTCACAATTAGTTTTTGGTCATGAACCAAATATTGCCCATCTACGAATTTTTGGATGCGCTGTATATGTGCCAGTAGCACCACCACAGTGTAGTAAGATGGGCCCACAAAGAAGGTTAGGAATATATATTGGGTTTGAATCACCCTCTATTATTCTCTATCTTGAACCATTGACGGGAGATTTATTTACTGCTCGATTTGCAGATTGTCGATTTGATGAAATAAATTTCCCACAATTAGGGGGAGAGAAAAAGGAAATCAAAAGAGAAATTGTGTGGAAAGTTTCATCATTATCTCATTTTGATCCACGTACCCCTATATGTAATCAGGAGGTCCAGAAGATCATCCATTTACAGAATATAG
>ML261585.1:0-18699 GCA_005239495.1 Nicotiana undulata | reverse complement strand
AAAAGAGACCTTTTTGGAGATAGAGTGTGGGGTTAGGTGGGTGGGTGTGGGTGGGTTGGTGAGGGTGAGGAATATTGAAAACGAGTTTTGGAAAATATTTTTCCTTCTCTTGGGAAGAAAAACATTTTGATATATTTAAGTCAACCAAACATGAAAAAATTAAAAAACATTTACCGGAAAATATTTTCCTTCGTACCAACTATAAATTTATTTTTTCTGTAACGTTTTCACATTACTTTAAAGATAGTGAGAGTATTTTTGGATTATGCTATGATTTCAGTCAAACTGGTAGAGCTGACGATAAATTCATTAATAATTGTAGAAAAGTGCTGTTAGTCCTCATCATCTTCCCTTTAAACGTCCTCTTGCATTATTATTCTTTTTCTTTATCCTTGTTCATGTTTAATTCACAGGATAAGAAGACACGAACGAAAAGCTAAAATATTTAAAATTCTAATATACACTAATCATTGTAAAGAACTCTTTCATTTGCAGTGCAATTAGTAGGTTCTCACAGTTTTTCACGTATTTGTTAGGTTTGGTATTAAAGAGTTACCTATTATTGTAGGTTAATTTAATACGAGGATATTATATCTACACTATCAGTGCACACAACTTAAAGCTAAAACAAGAAATAGTAATATTCCAAATGTGTATTTAGGCTGTCCTATTTTGTCCTTTAACCCCATAGAAATGTAATAAAAGTATACATTTCTATGGATTTGACTATTGTTCCCAAATCCCAGAGGTAATGTGAACCTTCCAGCGTAGTAATAGTATTGTCTTTGGAACGGTGGCGGAATCAGGATTTAAACTCTATGAGTTCTAAATTCTAGGATAGCGACGTCAAGTGTTAGTAACAGGATTCTGAATTTAATTTTTGTACATATTTACTTTACTTTTTAATGCAAATACATGGTTTGGACTTTGGACTAAAGCTAGTGGATCGGAACCCGAGTTAGCTCTTCTAGCTCCGCCCCTGCTTGGGAGATCTATGGAGGATAACAAAAACATAGGTTTGAGCTGCAAAAGTACATATGATGCTCCATTCTGCTTTGTTCATATGACCAACTTGGAATCAAATCCACTAATGTTGTTTCATTTAAAGAGTATGCCAAAGAATCAGCAGAGGAACAATCTCCTTTGTCAGAAAAGGAGTCATCACTGTGAGAAGAAGGGACTGTGTCACTTTTCAAAGTTGATGATTGTTGTTCTGAATTACTTGTGTTACTGCCAAAGGATTCTGTCACATGAAACCAATAATTTGTGAGAAACGGCACGGTTAGGGAACAAACATCAACTTATATAACTAATTGCGTAAAAGAATTTTTACACTATCAGATCACCTAAAAGATAGTTACATGAAATTAACTGTTCATAAATAAGTGGAACTAGCTTAAATGCTTGAAAAACTAAAGCAGACAATCCTTAATAATAACATGTTAATTACACAGATAGTATAAAAGTTTTTTATAGTGCAGTATATAAATGTTAAAGCAGAGAATCTTGTAAAGTTGTAGTAGACCTTGTTCATATTTTAGAGCTTTCTTTCTCAAATGACTTCTCCAGTAATTCTTGATTTCGTTATCAGTTCTTCCAGGCAATTGTTTAGCAATCTTTGACCACCTGTAAATATAGTAAAAAGAAGTAAATAAACAAGTGAAACAATCTTGGCCTGGACAGGAAAAGATTCTTTCGGCGTTTGGATGGCAGAAAGACAATTAATTTGTTGTAAAGCATCTTAAAAATTCTTATGAAGAAAGAAAAAGCTTTACTTGTTTCCAAACTGTTTCTGAAGCTGGATTATCAGATGTTCTTCATCTGCAGTAATATGACCGTGCTTTAGATTGGGACGGAGGTAGTTCAACCATCGCAATCTGCAGCTTTTCCCACTCCTCCGCAGCCCTGCATTAGAGCATAATCTAAACACAGTTATTTGATGCTTTATATCAGATTCAGAGGCAGACTTAGAGCGGCTTCAACTGAACCCAGTTGCTTTAGACTCGAACTATATTTACATGTACGAAGAAAACTAAAAATGTAATACATATAGTAAGATCACACTTATTCTGAACCGACTGAGTCTGGATCCGTCATGAGTTCCTACATTGTGCGAGTACTATGAAGTTTAACATTTCTGCAAATCTAATCATACCTGAAGCTTTTGCTATTACATCCCAACGACGTTCTCCTAACATGGCTATAATCATAACCAGACTCTCATCTTCCTCTTCAAGCCATTGCCCTCTGCGTAGTTCATCTTGTTGCATGGTTAGTTTGGAAGACATTTATGGTTGCCACAACCCAAGAAAGTTACCCTCCTTATATAGGGATGCCGAGGTGGAAAATTGTATATGGATAAAAAGAGAAAAAGAGTAACAGAAGATCTTACCAGGCAAAGTAGGTGGAAAACATCAGGTTATAATGGAATCTGTGGTCAGCTTAGATGCATTTATCTTCTCAATTAAGGCTTCCATTGGTCATTAATGGATATTTCAATTTTATATACCTAAAGGATGGAGTTGTATCTCCCTTTTTACATCATCAGTTTTGGTACAGTACACTAAGGTTGTCTGCTACACAAGCTCTTTAACACTATTCTGTTTACATATAGATTTTGTCTCATTCATCACAATAATATAAACTAAAAGAACTTTAATTAGGCATGTGCTTACATAGAAAAATCAAGATAAGCATGAGGTTTTGGCAGAGTAAAATCCAATATATGCATCTCTTGTGGGGGAGACTAAATCTTATTGTGCTTCACAGCTTATTGTTTGAATTGAAACACTAAGACAAGTTGAATATTACCACTACTGTGAAAACTGCTCACTTTGTAAGACATGTAAAGACGGCCCCCAGCTTTCAAAAAAGATGGAAGGCTTAGATCACCTTAGTCGCTTAAATAGCTTTTCAGTTCTTTTTTTCTTTAACGGTAGGTAGTAGGTAGTGTCAGGACCAACTTGCATGCACGTTAACCATTCAATCGGACATCTGCTACCTCCAACCAGCACATGTTTCGGCAGTCTATATGACCGCTAGTTTGCACCAACCAAGGCTCAATTGTACTTATATTCTCTCCTTGCAGGGTCTGAGGAAGAACTGCATCCCAAGGAGTGTGATGTATACAGTCTATCCTAATGTAAGCATTAGTGGCTACTTCCACAGCCTGAACCTGTGACCTATGGGTCACACGAAAACAACTTTATCATTGCTCCAAGGTTCCCCTTCTCACTCTGCCACTATCATCACCTTATTTGAAAGTCAATATATGATAAAGCTAAGACATTCTACATAGTAGGCCTTCATTCTATATTCTTATTTTTTCATACAAGCAAGAAAAAACCATTGTATATGCACTTTTAATTGATTCATTATCCATGATGAAAATCTGATAATTGGGAGATGTTACTGAATAGACAAAAAAACTTGAGCCTGTATTAAGAAGATAGCATAGGATCATGGAATTGCCACAAAAGTACAATAAATTTTAGCTCAAATGTACAATAAATTTCAAGTTTGGTAAAGTACAAAATGGGACCTCAAATAAGGAACATTAGATGTAGGATTAATCCAACAGATGATCTCTACAACCCGCTTCACTAGTTTTTGACAAGTCTCAAGTAGTTGGTATAAAAACTGCGGAACCACTCTGATCGAATGTACTAGCGATCAATGAAAGATTTGTTCATAAGATCAACTGCAGAATCCATGAACTGCAACCACGAAATTAGCAAACTGTCAAAAAGGTAAAAAAGTGCATTTTTGTATATTTGCACATTCTTGATTATATTGTCAAATGTCTAATGAAACTTATACTAGTTAGGAGGAAGGGATGAGCAGCATCGTCTGATTTGCAAATTAGCCAAATCCTCCAATGAATGCATTTATAATAGTTACATTCACCACGTTGATTATAGTTTTCACATGTCACAGAAAATGAAACTATCTACTCCACCTTCAGAGATCAACATACTTCTTATCACCTTCTGTAAAGGTTGATCCTTCAGAAAAAGTTATTAAAGAAAGGCAAATAGGTGTCACACACTTGAGTAAAAAAATTTACTAGTTAATTACCATCAGACAATCTTATTTGACAACGAAAACCAATGTACATACACATGCACTCGGTTTATGTGTATGTGTATTATGTCAATGAGCACCAATATCCCCCATTCTTCGTTACAAATGAATGATAGCACCTACTAACCTTTCTGTTAATATTCCCAATTCAAAAACAATACTGGTCTCTAGTCCAAAAGAGCAAGTATACTACAGAAAGCATGCTAACTTCCTAGAGTGTTTAGGGCTATTCATTTGCTATATCCATATTCCACAAATTTCATAAACTATTACATTCATGCGTAACCGGTAAAGTTGCTGCCATGTGACCGGGAGGTCACGGGTTCAAGCCGTGGAAACAGCCTCTTATAGAATGCAGGGTAAGGCTGCGTACAATAGACCTTTGTGGTCCGGCCCTTCTCCGGACCCCACACATGGCGGAAGCTTAGTGCACCAGGCTGCCCTTTTATTACATTAAAGTTCAAAAAGTGCGATACTTTTGCAGGTTATGTATCTCATAAAGCTAAGTCAGTTCTGAGAAAGGCAGGCAGTATCTGCTCGTGCAAGGTTATGAGAAGGAATATACATCTGTCTTAATGTCAATCAATCAATAACGGAACCAATTAACTGCTTTGTTTTCACAAGATCTAAACCTGTCACAAGATTTGTCTCAATAGCATTCTACTTTAGATACTTGGAGTGCTAAACTAGACAAAGTAAAAATTTACCTTCCCAACTGACTTTAGTTCTCGCCCAACGGGTTCAATAAATTTTAAATCAACTTCAATGGGCCATACCTGCAGGCAAATAGAAAGTAGGAAAGGAGCATGAAACACTGAGCGCTAGGACTTAAATGAAGAGGCACAAGAGAAAAGCCAAAAGATAATTGAGAATAAACATATTTAGCACATAGAGCAAACTCCCATAAGTATTTAACAAGTCCTTTTCATGTGAGCTCCCCGCTCCTACAACACAAAGGAAAACGAATCTCATTTCCTTCTTTACATGTACTGATATGCAACATCGTCATTCCCTTTCCCTAGTGGTTTTGAGCCGAGCATCAGTTCAATCTTAACACAAATACGGCTGCTAGAACTTTCAAATGCTAATTGCTCGGAAGATTTCAGCATGACCAATTTAAATCCCCACAGCAGAGTAGTTTTATAGTTTAAAAGATGCAGCCATCAGACTACATAGTAATGATAGAACTCGGAGAACCTAAATTAAACTAACAATGAGAAGCACTTGACCTGCTTAATGAGCTAAATAACACCACCAAAGCATTTTCTTTCTGAGACATTTTCGTTCTTATACTATATAGGAAACTATATTACTAAATATGTTCATGATTTGAAAATTACCCGCCCTGTTAATAGTTTTTTTACAAAACAGATACAATGCATTAAATACAGAATCTTAGTAGATATAATCTTCCTATTTAGGCGCTAAAATTAAGGAAGTAAATATTCTTTCAGATATTTCATTAAATAAGGAATCATTGTAGTANTCAATGGTGGATTTGAGAGAAGAAAAGATGAAGAACATATATATGATCGCCAATTTCTGAAAACGATGAAGAACAGAATGTAGCAATTTCGACTTGTTGAATCTCGAAGGTCTGAATTCTACAATTTGAAGAAGAAGGAAGGGAGAAGAGGAAGAAGGGGAGGGGAAAACGGCTGGTTACAAATGATGGGGAGAGAGAAACGTGAGATATATGTACACCTTTAATTAAGGAGTAAAAAACTGCCCATTAATTATAATCCTAAATTAATTATGGTATAGATTTGGTAATTTGGTATACTAAATATAATTAAATCAAACCTTAAATATGGAGGGTGATAAGGTTTCATATATGGTATAGGAATGTAAAAATTTCTTTCTTTTTTGCTTTCCTTTTTCTTCTTTTAACACTTAAATATGAAATTAAAGAGACCCCTGTGGACAGTCAAATTCTAATTAATTATGCCCTACAAACTAGCGATAACTAGGACTACGGTCGTAAGCTTACATTAAACAAGTAAAAATAGCATGGGCTAGCTAGTTTTCGGACCGGTCATTCAAAAATAGCCAGCGTTTGCCAAGTCATTGAAAGATAGCCACTATTTTGCTGTAACAGAGACCGGTCCAGCATAATATACTGGAGTTCGATGCACCTGTGTATGAACTTCCAGCATATTATGCTGGAACTCCAACACGCGGAAAGTTCCAGCATTATATACTACAGATTCGAGCACCTGTGTATGAACTTCCAGCATATTATACTGGAGCGGTATACTTTGCTGGAACTCCAGTATATTATGCTGGAGTTCTGGTATAGTTATGCTGGAACTCCAACACGCGGAAAGTTCCAGCATTATATACTACAGATTCGAGCACCTGTGTATGAACTTCCAGCATATTATACTGGAGCGGTATACTTTGCTGGAACTCCAGTATATTATGCTGGAGTTCTGGTATAGTTATGCTGGAACTCCATTATATTATGCTGGAGTTCCAGTATATTTATGCCGGAACTCCACTATAATATGCTAGAGTTGCAGTATACTTATGCTGAAACTCCAGTATAATATACTGGAGTATTTTCCGGATTTTGAACAGTATTTTCGGTGAGATTTATCTTTACATCAAAAGTGGCTAAATTTCGATTACTTTTAAAAGTGTGGCTATTTTTGAATGACCACTTGTAAATGTGGCTATTTTTGAATTTGTACCATTAAACAAATCACCAGTCCTTTCAATGGATCAGTCCGACATACAAGCTAGGTTTCCTCATTCAGAATTCTACTTATATACATGACAACAGGCTAAGCAGTGCAGCATCAAATTGTAATTGTCGTCTTAAACACAGCATTAAATAAAGAAAAAAGAACAAGTTAATTAGTGGGAAAAGATAGAAGAACCTTAAACCCCAGAAGCTTGATAGGTGGATTCTGTCCAGGAACAATGCAATCAGGGCCTGCAGCTTCTACTATTGCCTCCGTGCCCAATCCGCTTCCAATTGGATCTGGGTGCTGCAATTCCCACCCAAACAAACCACAAAGATTACAGTAAATTCCCTAGCCTCTCACCATCCCAACCCCACACCCCCAAAAAAATGAATTAAAGAAATATTAATGTTTCTAAATGAACCTTGATGATGGAGAGAACATAATCGGAATGAGGGTTTTGAGGAAGACGAAGAATAGGGGAGTGATGAATTTTGGGGATTGGTCTTGCACCATAACCAGCTGCTCTCCACGGCACATCTTTCTGTAAAACAGCAGCTCCTCCTCCACCCATTGAACGATTATGGGTTTGCCTGCCAATTTCTACTGAATTTTTCTTCTATTTTGCAGTATTGGTTGGTATAAATAAATGTAGTGTCATGGCAGTGAAGAGAAAAATGATGTGTGTGAAGATAAATAGAGCAATGGATTAGCTATAACAAGTGGCGCTGACTGGGTTTCAGGGGAGGGCATCTGTTTTTGTCACACTCGGATTTTTTTGAGGTTTAAAAAACGGTTTGAAAAATACAACTCCTCGAGTTACTGAAGTATTAATGGAAATCATATAAATGTAAGAATAATTGACAATGATAAATCAAATAGTTTTGATAGATCAGAATGTTATAAATAGAATTGTATTTTAGGTGAATGTATATGTTTTAGAGAAATTTTAAGGTTTGTTATTTTGTGGATAAGTTATTTTTTTCTTATAAATAGAGGGGTTCTATTTCATTGTAATTTTGTCTCAAATCAATAAGAATTTTCTCTCCTTACTTTTCTCTACAATACTCCTCTTTTTTTATTATTTTATAACACGTTGCCAGCACGAGATTCCAACCAATTAAGTAGAGGGCGGCTGTTTTAATTTGTAGATATACAATTAATTAGTTGTCTAGCATTTGAGAAATTAAACCACCCGTGGAGAGAAGATATAGGAATTTGCGTGAGGCTCTTGGATGAATATATTGATATTCCTATACTAGGCATCTTCTTTGGTCGCCAGACTTCGGGATACGGGCATGGTTCTCAACTTGTACATAATGTTGAGCATATTGATTGTCAATTATTTCATGAACTTCCTTGGGGAATAAAATTTGGACTTAAGGTTTACCTTATTTTGCTCTTTTAAATTATTGAAATTCTATAATTTGATTTTAAATATAATTAAAGACATTAAATTTTTATTTAACTCTAATGGATCGGAGTTTGTAAGAAATTAACTACCCGATCAAATTCATGTATAATTTCTATGTCTTGCCAAGATCATATTCATGTATAATTGTGTGCACAAGAAGTGAAAACTCGTCCCACTGAATTTGCTTCATTCTCGTTCCCTTAAGAAAATGTGGTAGCAATATGTAATAAGTCTGACATAAAATAAAATTATTACTATGAAGGTATCAATGGATGTGTGTGGCAATAAACGAAATTATAATCGTCATCACTGTGGTAATGAGAACAATAAGGATTCTGAAAATAATCATTCACTCTATGAAATTAATATTTGTCATTGATTTTACATGAGAATTCGTAAAGTACATATAGATGTCTATGGTCCATTCATGATGTGAATATAATAACATGTGATTTATGGATACATATTTATTCTTGGAAGAATATGAAGGTGCTAGTGGTAGTGAATATGTCACTCACCTCTAGAAAGAGGTTTGAGATGAAATAAGAAATAATTTTATTATTATGGCATGAATGGTTATTGATAACATATCTATTGTAATTATGCCAAAGGTTTCTTATCATTTGTGGGCCACACTTGATATGCATTAGTTTTCCAACATTATCCAAACATGCCACCTAGCCAAAGAGCCACCATTTTTCTTGATCAAGAACTCCACTTGCTGCCGCGTTAGGAGGTCCATTATGTTCATCCGAGTCACCATTTTTCTTGATCAAGAACTCCACTTTTTGCCGCGTTATGAGGGCCATTAGGCTCGTCTATATCCACAATTTCCTAATTAGCATGTTAATCTCCCACTAAATCGATAATTAATCAATTACCCACATAATTAAGAATTATTTCAAATTACTTAAAATACTACTCACTTTTAACACTTTATATATCTAACTATCATGGTCATGTGGTACCTTGTATGGTACTAGTCCATAAATATCTTGGACTGTACTTTATCCCAAATTGGTAATCTTTAACGAAACTCTTTTTTTTTATATGGTTACCCTCTAACCACAATACTTACTTATCATCTGTTATAAATAGCATAAATACTTATCACTTCAAAATAATCTTGTCCTTGAACTGATGTCAATTATCTTACGATAAATCCAACGTACAATACTACGAGGTGTAACATCGACGTAATATTTTGAGGTGTAACCTCATTCCCCCTCTTTGGAACATTCGTCCTCGAATGTTAACTGATGCACTTATCGGCCTCATAACAAGATAGCTCTTACCAATGATTTTAATAATGTCTTTGCCATTTAGGGAACTATTCTATGAATAGATCCAAATTCCAGAGCATTCCCACCTTTAGGCCTCTTTCTCACACCACGGCCTGTGGTCGGAATTCTTCAGATCTCGTAACTCTTTCTACCTTCAGTCATGCAGCCTGTACGACGTTTTCCTTGTATGTGCGCCTGTGCGACTCTTCCCTCCAACTTTTAGTCAATCTCTAGGCCTCACTTTGGGAACATATACAGAACTTGACAAGATGTCCCTCTGGGCATCTATAGGTGTACTGAAGTTCTTCGCTCGATACTTTATCGAACTTACAACTACTGCTATATCTTGTTTCATAGACCCAATTATCTATCCGTACGACTTTACTACATCTAGGTAAGTCATATTGTACCATAATTCTTACTTCAATTTATCGTTGCTGAGATCTGCTACCGAACTCTCGGTTACTCTCGTTGTTTATCTATATGTATAAATCTAAGTCCTTGAATGCTTCTTCATTACTGTTCATCTTAAGAATGATGGCCTTTTCTCATCTCATACTTTGCAACTGTTATCCGTCCATTGTTAATTCACCTCAATGTTCATCTACAATCTACCACTGGTAACTTGAAACCTCTTACGTAATACATCGTCACTAGGGCTTACGTCTCATCGGGGAATATTTAAAGTGACTTGCCTAATCCACCTAGGGGCGATACTATACTTCAATAATCGTACTTCATAGCATCCCGACGTGATTCATCTTATAGGGGGTATTCTAATCCAGTACAGTTCGTGAAATCTTTTCTTTCTCTTCAAATCATTACTCAATCGAAAGCCCAAACGTCATCCTTTATCTATCACAATTATACTCTTATTCTATTACCAGGGCAACATTCTATCTCTTCTAAATTCCATTAGTCTTAGACTCCTTTGAGTTCATTCAGGCTATATTGAGCTTTCTATAACGTAGAGAAACCATTAACTCTCTTGTTTACATGGGCTTAATCCCGAGGATCCATTCTCGTCACCTTCTTACTCACATTTCCTTATCCTTACTAATGTATTCCTAAAACCTTATCGCTCTACCATACTTTAGCTTGATACCTACACATATCTATTTATACTACTCGCAACCTTCCTTCAACTTGCTTGCACCACAGATTTCCTTATGTTATTCTGGAACATCAAGCGAGACATCACATCGTCTTTAACTCTTCTTTACTCTCTTAATGAGACCTCTCGATACCTAGAAACCATATGCTAGAATATATGCCACTGACGACGACGCTATCATTCCTGGATACTAAATCCCAGGCTTCTAGCCTTCTATCTCAAGTATGGACTATTCACAACCTTCTACACTTGAGTATCTCGTACGTTGTTCACATTTACCTTACTTACCTTAAAATATCGCCTCACATCTTCTATCTCTTTCATAACCTCCCTTCCACATAAGTATAATTCACATCCACAACTTGAAGCTCTATTATAATACTTGCACCTCTGGTCATACACAATCCGGTGGGAGCTTCATACTGACTTCTTATGAGGTTGGTACTCTTCTAACAAGATTTATTGTAGAGCTGTTATAAAATATGGCTACTGTACTTTCTCTCTTGTACCTATGATATTAAGAGTGATTCTGCAATGTTCTCAATCACGATTTCTATAATTTTCTGTCTCCAATAATCAGTCTCCTGATTTACTTAGTTGATGTAACTCTTTGTTTCCTCTTCCCTCTGATCAACCTTTATGTAGGCTTAATCTATTTTCTTATCTGTGGCTCATGGTATTAGTTATTACTTTAGCCTTTCATGGATGCTATGGAATATCCATGATACCATCATCTAACAATTAAATCCTTTGTCTATGACCTGGACTCAATTCTTTCTTTTAACTTATACTGGAGTTTTCTACGGCTGTATGAATGTTGATATATATGTTGCATGGATAATACTCTGAAATCTTAAGTGCGTTCATGGCATAACTGACTCTGGATCATCTATCGAATAATTCCTTTCGTTTCATCTAGACTTTCTTTAAATGTAAGCAATTACTTTTCCTCGTCTTTCTGCCCCCTTGTTGCGTGCCTACTTAGCTTATCTTAGTTCCCACGTATGCCGAAAGTTTTGTGCAACTCATATGGTCTCAAATATTATTTTTGATTTTACCTCCCGTTCATTATCCACTGTAGGTGCCACTTTCTTTTGGAGTGCATATAATTTTGTAGTGAGACTGTTTTTACATGACATTTCTCCTTCAAGTTACTATGTTTAGGTTGAAGCCTTCTTCCTTGTTTCTTCAGCTAGTCTTTCATTGTAGTACTTAGGGAGGACCCTCTGACTCTTGTAAAGCTACGAGCTTATTACATCGTATACTCGATGGAATTTTTGATGTTCTTACTCACCTATAAATATCCGTAGTTACTTACCTCAATGCCCTTGTGCTTGTAGGGTTTCTTCTGAACTTATATTTTGACTGTCTTCCCAGTGGCACTCTCTTTTATTGCCATAACACTCACACGGTACTTACCTCATAACTGCGAGGCTGAATTCACTATATTGGGTTTTACTATGTTTATCTTGCAAGATATGCTGATTTGTCTGTAACCTCTTGTCTAGCCATAACTAGGCTCTTCCTGAGTCGACTACTAACTACTCGTTGGCCCATTCTCATATCAATATTCCGCATCTTTCTTGGGTTATTTCCTTTGTCTTAACTTACCTCTCGCACTGGCTCCTTATTTATCAATAACATCCCGGGCAGGAACCCGTACTTCCTGTCCTTGATGTCGTGCTTGCATAATATTATGGAATCGTAGAATATCTGTAGGATTTGGATAAGTGCAATCTCATTCCTTTCTCATTTTATCGCATTCTTCCTTTACCATTCCATAGTTACTAGAACCACTTAATTCTGACTTAATGCCACATCACTCCATATTCCCTCCTTTAGGGGAGTACTAAGATTTAGTGCTACAATGATCTACCTATAGATGTTTTACTTCTTCATTTTTGGCGTCTTTTCACATCATCGACGACCCTTACTCGCCTTGCGTTAATTCTTCTATACTAAGGATAACAAACTTCCTTACTTACAAGGGAGACACCTAGTATAACTGGCACACATAGTCCCTTAAGCTTAACTTTGCTCACATTGCTTGCTTTAGGGAAGCTTCTTCCTGAATGGCTGTTAAATGTTATTCTTCCGTCGTCTATATATTGTCGCCGGAACGCAATCTCTTAAATTCTCATGATGCCAACTATTATCAAATCACTCAGTCCCTAATTCATGTTTAGTTTATCTTGTTCACCAGTCCATATTGATTTCTATTACTCTGAGGTCTAACTTTTCCTTCTGGTAGTCGCGTTGGAGTCACGAACTTATTTCTCGAAATGAGGATATGACTGTATGGCCTATACTCTTTCGTTGTCTCAAGGCATGTCACCTCCCATATTTTCCTTCACTTGACTATAGACTCTGTAATACTGTCATTTTTTTTATCTACCGTTGTCATCCATGTATCACATCTTACTCATAATGCTTCATTATCTCTCTTCTTATTTCTCTGCTAATATTTCTGTCTATCACTTTATTTTGAAAACTTCAACAAGACATTCCTTTTCTTTTAGCTCCCCTTGCTCCATCTACTGGCTCTTCGGGTTTCCTAACATTCTCTCTCTACTAGGGACATGAGTCATACTAAGATAATATTTATCCCATACAGGCTTCCAGTGCCTATCTTTATAAAAAAAAATTAAACATTCTAGTATTCTTATCTAGCTATACTATTCTAGAGTGCACCAGATGGGTATCTCACAAGGAGATCTATTAGCACATTTGCAATATCATTTGGAAATGTCAACTAATGCAAGCAATCTATCCACCATTTTGGGTTACTCTAACCCCCCCGGATGATGATATCTTGTCCTTCTCTTAAACTATTTGTTAGCTCCTATAGGGCATAACTGAGATGGGTGTGGCCGATTGTACTTACATCAGTTACTGTTGAAGGTAACTCAAACTGCTTATATATCTCTGCCTGAATTGGAATACTAATAATCTTCATTAACCGGGTACCTAGTACCCTTCTTTACCTTGCTTCTTTTACTTGATGAAATTGTATCTACCTTCAGATTCTCGTATTCTTTTTACCATATGGGTGGATAGATTTTCATGCCTTACGACTCCTTATCAAGAAGATTACACATTTTAGTACACACATGATCTGTTGAAGACCTCACATTTACTCATCATAAGCATGAAATCGAGTTCCTCTGACTCAACTCTTCCATATCTATATCTCTTACCAACCGTCTTTCTGGATGTAGGTATCGTTGTATTACGAATAAAATAAACTTTAGGAGTTTGAAATCTTACAGGTGAGCTATACCACACGATGTAGAGTAAGAAGAAAGAGTGACAGTCCTAAATGTCATGTAGCCTCCTCCTTATAAGTGTGGTGCACAACACACCCATAAATAGGACTCTACGAGACACAGCTTGTAGACTCCTTAGGACAGAACTGCTATGATACCACTTTTTTCATGACCCATACCAATGGGCCACGACGGGCACCCGGTGTCTTACTCAACCAAGTACCAACGTAACTTATCTTTCATATCCTATTATCATAAGTAAATGAACCAGAAAGGCTGTCACAAGATAACTAGAATAAAGCATGAGGGAATACTCGACATTGGATGACCCAACATGATATACTGACTTATACATATGACGTACGGGCCTATAAGGCTGACATGATCATTTGTAAACTTAAAAAGTAGGTCGAAAGGGCCATACAAGTATCCATATACCTGACATCTGTCTACAAGCCTCTATGAGTACATAAACATCATAAAGGTCGGTATAGGGTCCCGCCATACCAATCAATACATGTCCAAATCATATTGACCAAATAGGCAACTCCGGAGCAAATGGAGCGCACCGACACCTTCTGTTGAGCTGATAGCATACTTGGAGGACTCTCAACCTGTTTATCGGGACCTTCGGGCATGAAACACAGCGTCCTCAGGAAAAAGGGACATCAGTACAAATAAAGTACCGAATATGTAAGGAATGAAAACCAGTATATAAAAGACATGAGAGAAACATGGAGTAAAAGACTCAACATGTAAGTCTGAATAGCTCTGTGAATAATTTAATATTTATAATGTCATGCATATGCGTATAAATGTCATACCATGAATAGGTGTATGCGTACATAACATCATCAATCCTCTGAGGGCATCCCATCATATCATCTCGGCTATAGTGGACAAACCATCAACGTATACAAGATGATCCGGTGGTGTTGCATATATAATGCCATAACCTTTCCTCATACGCCATATATATATATATATAACTCCATCTAGTCATGGGTCGATGTGCATGTATAACTGAATGCAATGCATAAGAAGTGAGTTAATAAGGTTTCTCGGTATGTCATAAGATCATTACGCCTTTGATTAATATCATGAAATAGACTTTATCAACTTATGTATATTTTGAGACCCATGAACATACGATAGAATAATAAGACATATGGGGAATCAAGAACATAGGAGCCCCTAGTACTTTTAAGAATAAAGTTATTTGTGAAAGTTGCGTGTTTGCTCGTTTCGTGTGTATCATATGGATCATGCCAAATGGAAAGAAGGGATAGCCTTAACATACCTGAACCGATTCTCTTGATAATCCCTCTTACACCCGTCAATCGCGACAAAATACGTAACACAGAGATCCAAGTAGGGGAAAATCCGTATGATATTCTTGAGAAAGGTTATACCAAGCTTCCTTAGAATTTTAAGTCACGTTGCACATTGTAGGGGTTCATAAGAATTCTTGTTGAAGCTTCATCCATTTCTTTGTAGAGATATCCATCTCCCTTTAATAAATTAGGAGGTTTCTTATCATTTGTGGGGTCCACTTGAAGTTACCATTTGTCTTGATTAAGAATTCCACTTGCTGCCACGTTAGGAGGTCCATTAGGCTCATTCATATCCACAATTTCCTAATTAGACTGTTAATCTCTCACTAAACCAATAATTAATAAATTACACACATAATTAAAAATTATTTTAAATTACTTAAAATACTACTCACTTTTAACACACTTTATACATCTTACTATCATGGTCATGTGGTACATTGTATGACACTAGTCCATAAATACGGGGTATTATATCTTGGACCGTATTTTATCCCAAATTGGCAGTATTTAACGAAACTCGTTTTCCTTTGATATGCTTACCCTCTAACCACGATACTAACTTATCAACTGTTATAAATAGCATAAATACTTATCACTTCAAAATAATCTTGTCCTTGAACTGATGTCAATTATATTACACTACGGGGTGTAACATCGACGTAATATTGTGAGGTGTAACAATAATAAAGTGTATGTTTATTGATATAAAAACTCATATCACAATAAACTTGGAGTTTAATGAAATCGCGTACGTCATGGTGTAAACCTGAAGTTTATCAATATTGATAATTTATTCAGTTGACACAATTGGTTTAGTCATATCAATTTAAGTATGATGTGCACAAAATAAAAGAGAATTCACATGGGTAAATATTAAAGAACTAGAAAGTTCTTTTCGAATTCTCTTATATTGCTTGTTTTCATTAATTAATATCAACTAAAATTGAGATTGAATTCCATGAATACTGGAAATATCAAAGGTGAATATGGACCCATTCACCTGCCATGTATACCACATAAGATGCATCTATGAGATGGTTACATGCGCGATTATTATTAACCCGCAACCTGGTGTTTGCGAGGTAACTTGCTCAATAATTTGATTTCAAGCATAATTTCCATATTTTCTATTCAAGACAGTTCATCTTGATAAGTTGATTTACATCACAATTATTTTAGTAAAATAATTTATTGAGTGTCTCCACTTAATAGTTAAACTATTTCTTATGAGAATAAAGTTATCTATATCAGTTTGATATATTTTATATACGAAACTATATTATATTCTCCCCTCACAGGTGGTTTAGGATCAGAAACCAAATAATTCCTTCTTATTATTATTGATGTGCAGTGTATATTTTGTTTAACACTATTAACGCACAAAGGCGGGTTTCCAAAGTTGAGGAAGCAAGTTAATTTTTCTAACATGAGGGGAGACATGATAAAAGTTGAGAAAAAGTTACATGGAATGAATTATTATTTGTACATCTAGATCTCGAATAAGATAATATGAACTTAAAGTTCTTAAAAAGATAATTCATCTGCAATATATTGCAAAATATATCAGACGCATTTGCTGACACAATTCAAGTAGAATTTGTTTCTGTCACGATCCAATTTTCCCTCCGTTAGGCATCGTGATGGCACCTAGTCTTAAGGACTAGGTAAGCCTAACATTTACGGAATAACAACAATAATAAATAACATCTAATATTTTCTTAAATGAATTCTTTATACAATAAACATATTCCCAAAACCCGATAGTACAAGTCATAAGCTTTATAGAAGTTTACACTATAATTCCTAAATACCACTGTTCAGAAATAAGTAAAACAATGTATGTACAAAAATAAGACGGTGACTCTGAAACCGGCGAACGCTGTAACAATTTTACCTTGAGTTTCCACAAAAGCAACCGCGCTGCTAACTATCGATCGGCCGACTACGCAAAACCTGGAATCTGCACAGAAATGTGCAGAAGTGTAGTATGTGTATTGGTAAAAATAAGCTTCACACGTATACTAATTATGATAGCAGAATAGTCCATGTGGAGCAATAAAAATATAATAATTGGACGAGAATTTACGAAGAGGTACGAGATAAAGAGGAACAGAACGACCTACCCATGAGGTAATTATATACGGGAACCTCAATCTAATTGAGGAGATGAAGAGACACGGTCAGAATGAATCAAGGCAGAATAAAGGGCAGATTCGAAG
Source organism: Nicotiana undulata (assembly GCA_005239495.1). Classification (NCBI taxonomy): domain Eukaryota; kingdom Viridiplantae; phylum Streptophyta; class Magnoliopsida; order Solanales; family Solanaceae; genus Nicotiana; species Nicotiana undulata. The sequence goes on along the minus strand of ML261585.1, from coordinate 1,296 downwards.
ATCTTCAATCAATGGGTCAAACGTTACATAATCTTCACGCAATAGTTACGATTAATTGTGATGACCCAAAAGGTCATCCTATGTAAATTTAATTATGACTGTGTTTCGAGGCCCCGAAAGTCTCCGTTAATCTCCCCTCGATGTGCGTGCGCAGCCCGGGCGCGTAGCCGGGAAGCCTTTATGTGGAAACTTGATAAAGAGTTGAATTTATGATAATTAATTGAATAAAGTTGACTTTGGTCAACATTTTTGGTAAACGGACCCGGACCCAGACCCGTGATTTGACGGTCCCGGAGGGTCCGTAGAAAAATATGGGACTTGGGCATATGCCCCGAATCGAATTCCGAGGACCCAAGTCCGAGAAATGCTTTTTTTAAAGAAAATTGTTTTCTGAAAATAATAAAGGCTTATGAAAATGAACCGGGATGTGAAACCTGTGTTACCGGGCCCGTATTATGGTTCCGGAGCCCGGAACAGGTTCAATATGTGTTATTTGAGTTATCTGTGAAATTTGGTAAGGAGCAGACTTGATTTGACGTATTTCGGATCAAAAATTGGATATTGAGAATTAATGAAGTCTTGAGAAAATTATATAGAAATAAGGATTTCCAAAAATTTGAAATTTGGTTTGGAACGTGATTTTATGTTATCGAGGTCTGAATGTGATTCCGAGACCGGGAATAGTTCCGTTATGTCATTTATGACTTGTCTGCAAATATTGATGTCATTCCGAGTTGCATAGGTCGGCCTAGCGCATCTTTATAGAAATCAAGAACTTGAAGTTTCTTAAGTTATGGTTGTAGGGGTTTTGGGGTGTGATTTAGAGATTTAGCGTTGTTTTGGGTGTCCCGAAGGATCGAGCAAGTCCGTATTATGATTTAGGACTTGTTGGTATATTTGGACGGGGGCTCGGGTGGGCCCAGGTGCCTCCCGAGCACCCAACGGGGCTAAAAACCAGCTAAAACAGCTGATGGTGCAACTGTTGCTGGTGTGACCGCAGGTGCGGTTGCCCAGCCGCAGGTGCGGGACCGCTCCTGCAGTCCCAGAATCGCAGGTGCGGAAGTTCCGCAGGTGCGGTTCCTTTTCCGCAGGAGCGGAGCCGCAGGTGCGGTCTCCAGCTCCGCAGGTGCGACCCCAGCCTCCCTTGCCATTTTCCGCAGGTGCGATCTTTTTCTCGCTGGTGCGGGACCGCTGGTGCGGGACCGCAGGTGCGGTCCCAAGGCCGCAGGTGCAGAACCCCTGTAGGCCAGACTGTTTTAAATGCCAAAAACTCGGGATTTCTTCATTCCCTTCATA
>ML261581.1:169498-190249 GCA_005239495.1 Nicotiana undulata | reverse complement strand
GTCCTCTTGTTAACCAAACTGATAATAATCCAAATGATGCCCCGGCTGACCCTCTTGTAGTAAACCCTACTTTTAATAGACAACGTCCTAAACGGACCGAAACATCTCTTGTTTGGCATTTTTTTTACTCAATTAAGAGATCAAAATAAGGCTAAGTGTAAAACTTGTGGGCTGTTGATGTCTCATAAATTTAATGACCACCGTGGCGGTACGGGTAGTTTTAGTAGACACATACTGAAACACCCTGAAGCTAAAATTAAATTTTAACAAATGAAAGTTGAGCAAGAGGGGACAAGTGTAGGTACTCAGGTTAACCCTAGTACCGGGTCAAATCTAGTTCAACCGGGAATTAACACTGTTACCGGTGGCATTTTATATTACGATCCAAATAAAGATCGTGAAGAATTGGCAAAAATGGTTACTGTTATGTGCTTACCATATAGTTTTCCCTCTAACCCTCACTTTGTCCATTATATTAGAAGAATTTTTAATCCTACTTATAAAGGATGGCCTCGCACAACCGTAAAGTCTGATATTTATAAATATAAACATGAATATGAACAATATTTGCGCTATTTATTTATTCATATTAGTAATCGCATTTCTATTACTACTGATATTGGTAAGAGTGGTAATGAATGTGATTATTTAAATGTTACCACTCATTGGGTTGATGATGAATGGATAATGCAAAAACGCATTATTGCTTATAGAATAATTACTTCAAGTCACACAGGTAAGTTTATTGCTAAGACAATTCATGATATTTGTAGATATTTTTGCATTCAAGATAAAATAATGGCAGTTTTAATGGATAATATTTCTAATAACACTAATGCTATAGTCTATCTTACAACTACACTAAGTCCTGCATTTAGTAATATTTTCCATGTTAGATGTATTTGTCACATTTACCATTTAATTGTCGGTGATGGTTTGAAAACTTTAAATGCTGAAATTGCAAAGGTTAAATTCGCTCTTCATTGGCTTTTTTATGCAAACCGTAGAAGTAGAGTTAGAGAATATTATAAAAAATGTGATGAATTTGGCCTTAGAGAAAGAAAGGTTCCTAAACCTTGTCCGACTAGGTGGAATTACTTGTATGAAAGTTTAGTTGTTGCATATGAATATAGAAACCCAATAATGGCAACGTATAATGCTCGTGTTAGTGATGATGATGATGATGATGGTCACCTTACAAATCAAGATTGGGCTAATGTTAAAATTCTTCTAGATTTTTTAGAACATTTTCATGTTGCTACAAATGACTTATCTGGGCAATATTATGCTACTATTTCTAACTGTTTAGTTTATATTTCAGCACTTGCAGAATTATTTAATCAATTTTCAGAGGGTGGGGTAGTTTACCAATATGCTATTGATGATATGAAAGATAAGTTTAAAAAATATTTTTTCCCTATCCCCCCTCTTTATGGTATTGCAGCCATGTTAAATCCTACAATGAAATTAGGAGGTCCTCACTATTGGTATACTCAGATTTATAATGCTTTACCTCTTTCACCTGAGGAATTTGCTACACTTAAAGATGAAAAAGAATCAATTAAAATAAATGCTCAAACAATTTATAATGCTTATCAAGTAGCATTAGATCATGCTAGACCAAATATTCCAACTCCTACCTCGTCTAGCTCGCAGGTTCCTAAAAGAGTTGCGGGGCTAAAAGCACTTAGTTCTTGGACGGGGTTCAAGGGTTCTCAAGGTGATAATATTGGTGATTGTTCACAACTAAATGAGCTTCAAGTTTATTTGTCGCAGGGACTTGAATCAGAGAATCCAGACGGCACCTTCAATGTTTTGGAATGGTGGAAGGACAAAGAAAAACACTTTCCGGTTCTTTCAAGGATGGCTCGAGATATTTTAAGTATTCAAGCTTCAACAGTGGCATCGGAGAGCGCTTTCAGCCAAGCGAGACTTCAAATCGGTGATCATAGAGCGTCTATGAGGGAGAGCTTAGAAAAATCAGTACTCTTCAGAGATTGGATCCGGTCGGAAAGAAGAAATTTTGGACTTGCTGAATCACAACCGGATATAGACGAAGCTTATGAAGAAATGCTAGCGGAACTTGCGGAGGATACTGCTTCGCCCGGAAGCGGTGATGAACAAGCTTCTTTTCCGCCACCACCAACGGAAATTCCTCCCAACCTTGAAGGATTTATGAAATTTGTTAGAGATAATATGTAGATTAATATGTAACTTGTATTTTGGCACATCTTGATTAGTTTTTTCCCTTTTTAATGGTGGTATTAGTACCTTAGTTGTGCTCATTCCATTGGGGGGAGGAAGACTAAGAAAGATATTGTCAATTTTTTAAATGTCGTATTAATAAAAACTATAAGACATTTCCTTGAATATTTGTGTTTAAACTTGAATTACAAGACATTTAATTGGGCTGTGATCATATTGATTTAGGCTATAATTGAAAATAAAAGTGGCTAGTTATTAAATACCCAATTAAATTAGATAAAACAATTTATAAAATAACTAATAATTGTGCAAAAATGAATTTCATGCATGGAAAATAGTTAAAAATGATTACTTAGTATTTTAAAATAAAAATGATTAATTTCTGGATAAAAATAGTATAAAATCATATGATTGGGCTATAATTGCAAAGTCATTGCAATTATAGCCAAAAAGTGCCAATTTGTCTAATTGTGAAATAATTTGGCCTTAATAAGACCATAGATAATTAATGAAACCAAGAAATGCTTTTGAAATCATTTGTAATGCAAAATTTATAATTATTTATTAGAAATAAAATGCTGAATAATGTAATAAAAGTATAGGAAAATTATGGAAAATATCAATTGCCATTGATACATGACTTTGAAGCTATATATGTTCCGGGATGGATTTCCCTAGGCCGTATGGGCAATATACAGTACCGAATGGTTGAGCATGATGAGTGGAAAGTGTAAGACAATGATATTGAGTACTCTGAGAGTGTGAGTACATGATTCATCTCTGAGATACATGGCATTGGCATGCAAACATGACATACATGCATAAAGATGTATTTTTTCTCATGTTGTACGGTATCACGCCATTCATGAATTTTTACACACATTGATATATGGAAAGATAACGAAACATATAATTTATTGTGGAAAGGATTTTTGGAAAAATTGACGGTTTCAAATTATCTCATATTTTACGACGATTTCGGTAAAGGATTATAGTTTTCACTGATATTCTTGAAAAGTGGAACTATTTTCGGAAAGCTGTGAAAAACCTGAACATTTTTACCGCTGAGTTACTTTATTATCTATATGCTCTACGTTGTTATGAACTTCTATTGGATATTGGTGTTGGACTTGACCTATGTTCTAGCTCGTCACTGGTTTCAACCAAAGGTTAGGATTGTTACTTACTCAGTACATGGGGTCGGTTGTAGTGATACTACACTTTTGCACATTGCGTGCAAATGTTGGATGTTGTTGTTGTTGTGCTCGATGGTTGCCGTATTTGAAGATATACATGCATTCCTGTTGTAGCTGTCTCTTGTTCATGGTAGCCTTAGATTTATAAAAACTTTGTTTATATACTTTTCAAATAGAAGATGTATTTACATCATATCAGCTTTGTAAATTCTATTCTTAGAAGCTCATGATTTGTACTACCAGTCCTTGGGAAAAGTTTAAGATTTAGAAAATTCATTTGTTTGATTGTCTTATCACTATTATTGAAATTGGACAGTTATTAGTTGGATTACCTAGGGGTTGGGTTAGGTGCCATCGCGACTAGCGTATTTTGGGTCGTGACAGATTGGTATAAGAGCTCTAGGTTCATAGGTTCTACAAGTCATGAGCAAGTGTCTAGTAGAGTCTTGCGTATCAGTATGATGACGTCCATACCTATCTTCGAGAGGCTACAGGACATTTAGGATATATATCCCATCTTTCTTTCCTTATCGCGTAACATTGATTCAGAATGAAGCATAACTCTTTGAATTCCTTCCACGCATTCATATGCACATGTGAGCGCTCAGTATCAGCTGTGCATCGACAACTTCTAATTCCATGGTTGAGGTGCGAAATATGATTTTGGCGTACTGATGATGGGCTAGTCTGGAGGACTTGAGGTCGGATTTTGACTGTAGCTTGAGCATGGAGATTTCGATTGTGTGAGCACGTGCTTTTGGGACTTATATATCTGATGGTGTCGCTATTAATGGGATTTGTGATTGGATGACTATGTGGCGAGTATGATGTGACCGCGGAAAGTGTTCAGATCGTTCGAATGTCACGAAAAGAGTTTGATTGAGAGGTAAATTTGGTGCTTGATTTCCGTCTTGATTTGACGTATAGTCTCGAGTTATGGATGTGTTGAAGGATCCTTTCATGTTGTTTAGTTGAGGAGTGAAGTAGATTTTCATGTTGTGATATGAGTTCAGACTCAAGAAGATTAAGTGATTGCGTAATAGTTATGACTGTGGAAGGGTATAAAGAGACGTTAGTTTGAGGCGAAGCAAGTAGGTTATCTCCTGCGGGGTGTTCTGAGGATTGAGTGATCCCTATGTTGTTTTGTAGCAAGTTCTCTTTTACCAGTGAATTATATATATAGCAATTTGAGTTTGGATCACTTGTGCAAATTAGCTTGGCTATTACGAGGACGAATACGAGATTTACAGATGATTTGAGATATTAGATGGTTTGTGTTACATGAACTTATGACGAATTTAGCTGAAGTTCAGTGCGAGATTTTTGCAGCAATAGAGTATGGGCATTGCGAGTTATTCTGTTCTTTAATCTATGGCTTGGAGCCAAGTGGGTGAGTTTGCTATGGATAAGTTGATTGCACGGTTATGTGTTGTATTGATTTAAGTTTGAGGTATACTGGTGAATCAGTTATGACTGTCAGAGGTTGAGTTCGATAAGGACTCGAGTAAAGGAATTTCTGGATACGGGTTGTATTATTTTTCTGGGTATATGGGAAACACTTAATGATTGAGTTGTTATCCGTAAAGAATGTAGTATGCACGGAGTAGGGAATTCACTCGATTGCTTATAAGTGTGGATTACTTCTTAGGGTGTTGGTGTGTAAATGGGGCACAGGTCGTTCGGTCTGTTTGATCAGTTTAATTGAGATTTGAGTAGAGTGGATGACTCTCGAGAATGGTTCTAACGGATTCAAGATTTATATGTAACAATTGGGAATATTCAGGATGTGTATTTGGCTAGAAACTGAGATTTATATTAGAATGTGTCAAGACTTGTGGAATTTCTATATCATTATGGATTCTACATTTCAGTATCTGGAAAGGGGAAAGAAATGGATTTAGATTCACGGAAGGTTTCTTTAGAGTGAGTATCTCAGTTGTGGTACTTTTGGGGTGCTTAAGAGGGAATTCAGCAGCTTATGAGCCTTAGGGCGATGTGGTTCCATGCTAGAGTTCATGGGGCACGTTTGGTTAAGGATCATAGTGTTATAGAAAGGAGAGGTATCAATTTGAAAGTCAATTTGGGAAGGACTCGGAGAATTAGGACAACTTGTTAGTTAGTTGGATTAGCACAACAATGGATATAATCGGTTCTCTGGGTGCTTATGATGTGGTGGGTTTCTACAGGTGCTTCGTGGCAATGCTCTTAGGTTTTGGCAGCCTGCGTGGCTTGGTTGAGATATAGAGATTTAGTTCTGATGGCTTGATTATGTGAAAATGAGTTTCAAAGACTTTTCAATGGTTACTACCATGGTTCGAGGTGTATATTTTCTACCTGTGTGTGGAACATGTTTCGAATAGGGATTTTCTCCTGGATGAGATCAAATGGAAGGTTTCTAACTAGTTGAGTATGTAGTGTACTGTGACTCGGAGTAGATTATGAGATTTTTGTACTTTTCATACGATGGCATGGTATATGCGGTGTGTTGTGTGGGATTAAGATTTGCAAGGTCACAATGTATTCTTAGGCAGCATGGACAGTTTCAGATGACTAGGTGAATAATATTACTATTTGGTATGGCTGGATGAAAGTATATATTTCAGAAGGGGAAATATGTTTTGATTTATGGATACTTCATTGGTATTGCAGCACTCCTAGTTGATCGACTGCTGATATTCAAATTTTGTTATGTGGCACGGAAGAATTATAGAAGTATTCCTCGTGGGATGATCGTGTATGAGAGATATGTTAGACATTCGGGCGGTGGAGATGGGATCAGATATGGTGATTTGTTTGTTCTATGGATTTGGAGACTGGGAGTTCTTAGGAGCAGATTGTATCATGATTGTGGACTGTGAAGTCGTGGTCGAAGCTAGCCAAATGATAGTATGTGTTATGATTCAGTCATTGTGGAACATCAGGGGGTTATTTATCTATTTTTGGGTGACTAGAGCTGATTTGGGGTCCATTGGTAGGCCCAATTAGGATGTGTATTTTACACCGAGTCGGATTGGTTGGCTCCATACTGCTATTGCTGAGGGATGTTCCATTCAGTTGTTTTTTAGCTTATTCATGTTCTGAAATGATCTGTGGGTTACTCTTCTATGCTATGAGGAGTTGTGAATTGTGGGTTATAAGCACACATGGTTCTGTTCTATTGGGGTCTTATAACGGATTTTGAGCGAGATGATTATTTGAGTATTGCATGATTCATGGCGTATTGGTTATGTTCTTTCGGGATTTGTATGGCACTGTGTCATTTTCCTCTCTGTGGTTATGGTAATGCACTTTGAGTACTTGATGTCGAATTGCACGTGGTTATTGGTTTTGAGCAGGGTGGCTTGAGGTATATGCCATGGACCAGCGTTTGGATGGGGCACGCAGTGTAACGAAATTATGTTGAGGTATGAAACTTTTTGTTAGATTCATATTATGGTCATACAGGGTGTGATGGATTTTCAATATTTCGTTGTGGCGGTACTTATTAAGCTTGCGGGACAGTTCTCTCGTTTGAGTAATTTTTTTCATAATTTGAGTACATTTGGATTGTTGCTTATTGGTGCACGGATTACACCGGTTGTGGCTTTAGATTGTGTTGATGTGGCATGTCACTAGAATGATTGTGTTGGATGAGATGAGGTCATTGGGACTAGAATGGATACTATCGTAATTGATTACATCATAGTTGGAAGGATAATATCGAAAGTCGACTTAGAAATCGCCTATAGTTCTTGTCGAAGGAGGGAGAGTTCCATGACTTATTGATCTGATAAGTGGTTACGAGTTTCTGCGTGTTTCTTTCATCATTGGCAGTGTACAAAGGTTCAGAACAAGATTTTAGTTGATATGAGGTTCGTTATCGGTGTCGAGTTGGTTATCGAGCAGCTATTACAGTCGGAAGTTATCGCTATGAGTATTTGAGTTGTGTGGTATATCCTATGATTGTGTCGTGAGACATGGTTATGGCTTGATACAACTTGTTCAGACTTATACACTGTGTATATACGAAGTTCGAGTCTTGTAGTAATTCCGGATGTTGGAAATTGGATACTATGGTTTACCGACTAAGGATGGAGGCACGAGTAGCTCCGTATTATGTATTAGGACTTGTATGTAAAATTTGAGTTCATTCCGAGTTGATTTGATATGTTTCGGCGCGAGTTTTTGGAAGTCTAAAGTTCGAAAGTTCATTAAATTTAATTTGAGGTGTGTTTCATCGTTTCGATGTTGTTATGCATGATTTGAGGCCTCGAATAACAACGTGTTATGCTATGAGACTTGTTGGTATGTTCGTACGGGGCCCCGAGGGGCTCGGGTGAGTTTTGGATAGAATTGGGTTGTGTTGCGCTCGTTTTTCTTATTATGACGTCATTTCTTCAAGCAAAAATGGTACCACATTGAACAATTGAGCTCCGATTTTTGTTTTGATTGAAGCATTAGATTCGTATCGTAATTACGGATCCGTAGCAAAAAGAATCGTCGAATTGGACATCATATGAGGATTTGATGGTCATTTTACTAAGAATTGGGTTACTAGATTTTTTAGATTAATTACGAAATTGCCACTGACTTCGTATTTAAAATTCTGCACTATTTCCAAATATTGAAACCAACATATCTTTCATTATAAGGTCAAATGGATTGATTCAAAAGCCTATCCTAACTGAACTTTCACAAGGAATCCATTGAAGGCATCAAAAGCAAATTTTGGGATCATTTGGCACGCAAAGCGAGGCAGAACAACTGGACAAAAGTACTTAATATCGAAGATTTGTTTATTTGATCATATTTTGAGTTGGGGAGCTCAGATTCAGACAATTTTTGGAGGAGATTTTCACCTTACGGATTGGGTTTCGAGCCGTATGGAGGTCATAGCGCGCGGGATGGAATTTTTGGAGAATCGCTTGGCTTGCTCAGTATTGGAATTGGCTTGTTCGAGGTAAGTAACTCTTCTAAACTTACTACTGAGGGTATGAAACCCCGAGTTACGTGTTATGTGATTGATGATGATGTGACGCACATGCTAGGTGACGGGCGTGTGAGCGTGCACCCGGTGAATTGTGACTCCTTTGTTTTCATGGCACTGTTAGTGGCCCTATTTTGTTGATATCTGTGTTTTCATCACGTGATTAGGTAACTGTTATGTGAATCATGCTAGCTATCCTGTTTAGGCCTTATGCTGATATTGTTAGGACCTATAGTGGTTACTTCTTACTGTCATCTCACTGATATTTCGTACTTAGTCATATTCATGCATTCATGTCATATTTCAGTCTCAGTTGTTGTGTACTGATACATCATATCATTGTTGTCGGGCTAATTTCATGACATTGTGAGCCCGTGAGTGAGACTGGAGAGAGTGATGACTGAGAGAGGCTGAGAGCCTGTTTATGAATGACAGTTATGGGATCGGGATGCACGTCGCAACGGTTATATTAATGATTATGATAGCGCTTTGGCTGTAGGAGCCCTTCCGGAGTCTGTACACACCCCCACTGAGCGCGAATGATATTATTGAGGGATGGATTTTACCGGACATGGATTTGTCCGAAGTACTTGACACCTGGAGATGGATTTCTTCACAGGGTTGGATTGCCCTTTTTCCTCGATATTGGGTGACTTATAGTTAGTGTTTTATATGTTCCGGGATAGATTTCCCTGGGCCATATACAGTATCGAATGGTTGAGCATGATAAGTGGAAAGTGTGAGACAATGAGATTGAGTAATCTAAGAGTGTGAGTACACAATTCATCTCTGAGATACATGGCATTGGCATGCACACACGACATACAGGCATAGAGATGCATTTTTTCTCATGTTGTACGGTATCACGTCATTCATGAATTTTTACACACATTGATATATGAGCATAGAGAGGTATTTCACAATTGCTATCTGGAAAGAAAATGAAACATCTAATTTATAATGGAAAGGATTTTTGAAAAAGTTTACGATTTTCAAATAATCTCATATTTTACGACGATTTCGGTAAAGGATTTGAGTTTTCACTGATATTCTTGAAAAGTGGAACTATTTTCGGAAAACTGTGAAAAAGATGAACATTTTTACTGTTGAATTACTATTTATATGCTCAACTTTGTTATGAACTGCTATTGGCTATTGGTGTTGGACCCGACCTATGTTCCAGTTCGTCACTGCTTTCAACCTAAGGTTAGGTTTGTTACCTACTCAGTGCATGGGGTCGGTTGTACGGATACTACACTTCTTCACATTGCGTGCAAATGTTGGTTGTTGTTGTTGTTGTGCTCGATTGTTGCCGGATTTGAAGATTTACATGCGTTCCTGTTGTAGTTGCCTCTTGTTCATGATAACCTTAAATTTATAAAACTCTGTTTATATACTTTTCAAACAGAAGATGTTTGAAGCTGATGATTTGTACTACCAGTCCTTGGGAAAGGTTTAAGATTCAGAAAATTCCTTTGTTTGATTGTCTTATCACAATTATTGAAATTGGACAATTATTACTTGGTTTACCTAGCGGGCTGGGTTAGGTGCCATCGCGACTAGCGGATTTTGGGTCGTGACATAAACCAATTAAATAAAAAGGTGATGGGTAAATCCTAGTTAAATCTAATAAGTTCTAGATCTAACACGTGCTTACATAAAAAATGCAGAGTAACGTTAGAACCAATTTAATACAAATGATATTAAATGATGCGGTTATGAATGAATAGTGGAACAATGATGAGAAATAACTATATTAAATGGTAATAAATGTAAATAGAAGGAATGATTCACCCAAATATTGAATGAGGTGGATGATTCTTCCCTCTTACAACAATGTAAGAAAATAGATATGAGAATATATGAGATTTTCTCGGATCTGATGCGAGAAAAGGTGGAACAAACAACAAATCGAATCACTGTGGAAAGGTGATATTTTTATATTGTCTTTCTTGAGTCAACTTTTCATAAGAGTTCTTATCAGAATCAATATTACATGCTTTTTGCCTTCTCTCCTCTACTATTTATATGGGATATCCCTAAAAACCCTAAAAAGGTACAGTAGAGGAAAGTTCCAAAGCTATACTAGTCGTTATTCCTTTTCCTGCTGCTCGACCTCGACCTTAGTAGCTTATTCGACGGCTCCATATTGTCAAGACCTGGTCGACCTCGGCCTAATTGCCCATGATGTGCCACAGATCTCACACTTGGTCACCTCTTCATGCCGAATTTTCTTAGCCGGATTTTGCCCCATACAGTTAGTCCCTCTGCCTATTGAGGTTGTCTTCTGTCTCCCTCAATGAGCGGACTTCATCAATAGCAATTATTGAAAAATTCGGACGTGGAGGTTGAATAATAGTGATCGTTGCTGAGATGATGACATGTCGCTCCAAGAGATGCGGTCAGTGAGGCAAGTTCAGGATGACATCACAGCTGCATGCATCATCATTACGCATCTTCCCGATGCATAGCATCTGTTGAATCAAGTCACTGAATGGTTTTGAAGAATGACAAATGTCCTCGTAGTTGAACCAGGTCCATCATGGAATACATAGACATGCAGACTGAATGGCACGAGAAGAGTTCACACGTAGTAAATAAACACCATCTCTGAATTAAGGGGTTATCTCCTAAGAGAAAAGATTTCAAATTGATAGGGAGATGGAATTCGTATTCAGGTAGGACAAAATCAAGATAGAGGAGGATCAAGGAAGTTGAGATCAACTCAAACTCTTCCACCAAGGAAGAGTTGCATCAGAATTCTACTTCAACGTCTCAACTACTGATCCTATATATTGTCAAAGTATTCCTGTTGAACAGTGCGCACAAACACAGAAGTGAAACAAGAATTGAGAGCAAAATTACCAACGTAATTTTGCAAGAAGTTCATGTGAAGAATCCTGTATGACTCAAAAACTACTTGAACCAGCTAGAAGAACCAGTTCCATCTGTTATCTTTTGAGTCTAGTTGTTTTTAGGATGTGATTAAAAATTGTATCTTTCAGCTTTATCTAGAAGCAATTGTAATAGGTACACAATATTCAAGTTAGAGTTAACTTGAAGTTTGTTGCAATTAGCTAGAGGCTAATTTGCCACAAGGGGATTAGAGTTGGTCCTTAGGTTTACAAAAGAGTTTATTTTGTAAATGTTGTTTGGCTCATTGACATAGTGAAGAGTTTGGGAAAGTCCTACTGGGTAGTAGGTCGTGATTTTTTCACCTTTTGAGCCAGGTGTTTTCCACGTAAAATTGTTGTGTTATTTTATTTCTGCAATTATATTCCGCAAACTGTAGAAGTTGGAACACCTAGAAGAACCTGGTTCTTCTATACAGACAACACTCAAAAATTGGACACAACACAAATCCCCCCCCCCCCTTTGTGTGGTATTGACGTATAAAACATCAATTGGTATCAGAGCAGGTTATCCTTGAAGAGGTTAACACCTTAGGAAAAGATCAAAATGAGTGCACCACCTGGGAACTGGGAAGGACAATCAACTGCTAGGCCTCCACTCTTCAACGGGCAGTACTACTCCTGGTGGAAGAACATGATGAAGGATCACTTAATTGGGGAAGACTATGAACTATGGGACATAGTCACTAATGATCCTTTGGCTAGTGTGAAAAAGACCGCTGAAGGAGTAGACGTGCCAAAGACAAGAGCTGATTGCACTGCTGAAGACTTAAGAAAATGGGAGAAGAATGCTAAGGCCAAAAAGTGGCTAGTGTGTGGACTTGGTCCAGACGAGTATAGTAGAATTCAAAGCTGCACCACTGCCAAAGAAATTTGGGATACCTTGCAAGTATCTCATGAAGGAACACCTCAAGTGAAAAGGTCAAGAGGTACTCTACTATACTCCCAATATGAAAACTTCACTATGAAGGAAGGAGAGACAATCCAAGAGATGTATACAAGGTTCACAACACTAACCAATGAACTCAAGTCTCTTGGAAGGGTCATTCTTGAATAGGACAGGGTTGAGAAGATCCTGACTAGGGTCTTGCCAATTTCTTGGGAAAGCAAGATCACAGCTATTTAGGAATCCAAATCATGGCAACCCTCGGGTTGGACGAGCTAATTGGAAATATCACTGCCTACGAACTCAGAAGGCAGACAATGAAAATGAATGCTCCAAAGAAGGAAAGAAGTCTAGCACTAAGAATCACTGAGGGAGCAAATCTGGAGGAAGATGAGATGGCCATGATTACTAAGGAATTCTGAAACTACCTCATAAGAAAAAAAAGGGCATCTCAAGAGGTTGAAACTACAACAAAGCAAGAGCTCCAGAAAAGCAAACAAATGAGGGATGCTACAAAAGTGGAAAAACTGACCACCACATCAAGAATTGTCCTCAGTGGGAAATAGAATGGAAAAGGGAAAGATCTGAAGAAGGAACAGGAAGAAGGAACTGGTCCATCCTAAGAAAACCACAACTAAAGCAATGGTTACCGCTTGGGAAGAAAGCTCAGATGAAGAATCAGAAGATGGTGAGGAAGAAGAACAAGAATTTATGGCAATTGGTGAATCAGATGAGGTAAGTTTATCCCATCTCAAAAACAAGATTAAATTCCTATTCAAAGAAAAACTCTCTGAGTTGCTACTTGATTTCATGGATGATTCTGAAGAAATAAATAAAGAGAAAGAACAACTGTCTAAGGAGTGTGTAATGTTAAAAGCAAAGTGCAAGAACCTGGAAATTAGAGTAAGTGAATCTGAAAAAGAAAACACTACCTTGAAGAACCAGGTTCATCCACTTGAAACTAAGATCCTAGAGCTAAAATCTGATAACTTAAAACTGAAACTAGGAACTAGCAAGAAGACAGTTGATCACTCTCAACTCATGCTAGAAGAAAATGTAGGAAAACTAAAGGATAAGATGTACAATAAAGATGAACAGATAAGGGTACTAAAATAAGAACTCGGTAAGGTCAAACATGAATTAGATCGAACTTGCAAATAGAATAAATCCTCTGATGTCTTGACATGGCTTCAAGAAAATCATAGTAGCAACAGAAGAGGACTTGGATTTGGGAGTCAACTGCCCAAATGGGATCCCAAAAGCAAGTATCTCACTCTTCTTGAGAACAAAATCGGCACCCACTGTGGTAAGACTGGTCACTAAAAAATTGAATGCACTGCAAAAGAACAGGCCAGTCGAAGGAATGAAAGTTTTGTTCGAAAGAAAAATTGGTTACCAAATTGGGCCAGAAAAAGCTTAATTCATCCTTTCTCTCATAGAAAAGGATCCAAACTAGTTTGGGTCCTTAAGAATAACCCTTGATTTTGTAGGTGCAAGTGAGAGGAAGCAGCCAAATATGGTACTTAGACAGTGGTTGCTCAAAACATATGACAGGGAATAAGGAACAGTTCCTTTCACTTGAAAACCTCAAAGGAGGAAATGTCTCCTTTGGAAATGGAAAGAAAGGTGAAATTATTGGGGTTGGTAAGGTAGGTAAGGATGACACACGTTCCATTGAGAATGTGTACTTGATAGATGGCTTGATATATAGCCTGATTAGTGTGTCACAACTATGTGACAAAGGTAACCTGGTTGCATTCACTTCCACAAAATGTTTTGTGATTAATCTTCTTACTGACAAGATTGTCTTGCAGGGAGAAAGAGTGAATAACATCTATGTCATAGACCTGTCCACACTATCAGAAAATGAACTCACCTTTAAATGTGTTGGACAGTGATCCCCTCCTTTGGCACAAAAGACTTGGTCATGCAAGTCTAAATCAGCTTAACAAAATTAGTCTCCAAGGACTTAGTGGTAGGGCTTCCTAATATTAAGTTCAAGGAAGACACAATATGTGAGGCATGTGCAAGGGGGAAGCAGGTAAGATCCTCATTCAAAAGCAAGAAAATGGTCAGTACCACCAGGACGTTGGAACTGGTTCATATGGATCTATGTGGTCCTATGAGAACTTTGAGCAGAGGTGGTAAGAAATATATAATGGTGATAGTTGATGATTACTCCAGGTTCACCTGTACCTTGTTTCTTACATCTAAAGATGAAGCATTTGATATGTTTACTTCATTTGTTAGAAAAACTCAAAAACAGCTAGGAAATCAACTTGCATCAATAAGATCTGATCATTGCACTGAATTTGAAAATGCAAAGTTTGCTGAATTCTGTGATGAACATGGCATAAATCACAACTTCTTTGCCCCTAGAACTCCACAACAAATAGAGTTGTTGAAAGAAAGAACAGAACCCTTGAAGATATGGCTAGAACCATGAATCTTTCTAGTAAACTACCCCACAGCTTCTGGGCAGAAGCAATAAACACTGCATGCTGCATAATAAATAGATGCATGACCAGACCACTGGTAGAGAAAACTCCTTATGAATTACTTAAAGAGAAAAAGCCCAACATATCCCACCTTAGGGATTTTGGATGCAATGCTTTGTGCACAATAACGACAAAGACTCCCTAGGTAAATTTGATCTCAGAAGTGATGAGGGGGTATTCTTGGGATATTCATCAGATAGTAAAGCTTATAAAGTATATAATAAAAGAACTATGTATGTAGAAGAGAGTGTGCATGTTGTTTTTGATGAAACTAACATTCTCTCTGAGAGACAAGAACCAAAAGATGAGGAGATAGGAATGGTCAGAAGCAGTGATCAAACTGGAGAAAATATGGAAGAAGGAACAGGTGATGTACCAGGTTCAAATACCCCAAGCAACATGACAGGGGGAACTCAACAGCAAACCTCATTGGGACTTGGCCCTGATCCTGTTCCACAACAACAAGACACCATGGGATCATCAAGTCGTGAACAATTTGTGCTCAAACCACACAGATATCAAAGTTCTCACCCCATTAAGAACATCATAACAGACTTAACATCTGGAATCAAAACCAGATCCTCGTTTAAAAATTTGTGTGCTTTTGATGCCTTTCTATCTTTGATCGAACCAAAGAATGTTGTTGAAGCTTTACAAGATGCTGACTGGGTAAATGCCATGAAAGAAGAACTAAATCAATTTGAAAGAAGTCAAGTTTGGCATCTGGTACCCAGACCACTAGATAGATCAGTGATTGGCACAAAGTGGGTCTTCGGGAACAAACTCGATGAAGATGGAACAGTTACAAGAAACAAGGCTAGACTGGTTGTCCAAGGATACAGTCAAGAAGAGGAAATTGACTATGATAAGACCTTTGCTCCTGTGGCAAGACTGGAGGCAATCAGGCTTCTTATAGAATTTGCTGCCCACATGGAATTCACTCTCCACCAGATGGATGTAAAAAGTGCTTTCCTCAATGGCTACCAAAAAGAGGAAGTATTTGTCAAGAAGCCTCTAGGATTTGAAAGCAAGGAGACACCTGACCATGTGTATAAACTTGACAAGGCTTTTTATGGACTTAAGCAAGCACCAAGAGCATGGTATGAGCGGCTATCTAAATTCCTTCTAGAACATGACTACAAACGAGGTAAAATTTATAGCACCTTGTTCTTAAAGGAAAAAGGTAAGGATCTCCTGGTAGTACAAATATATGTAGATGACATAATATTTGGGGCAACTTCTGAAAAATTGAGTAAGGAATTTGCTACACTTATGGGGAGTGAGTTTGAGATGAGTATGATGGGTGAGCTAAATTTCTTTTTAGGCTTGCAAATTAAGAAAAACTCAAATGGAACAATGATCCACCAGCAAAAATATGTGAAAGAATTGCTCAAAAGATTTAAAATGGAAGACTCAAAAGAAATAGACTCCCCCATTGCAATAGCTACAAAATTAGATGTGGATGAACCTGGTTCATCCGTTGATCAAAAGTTGTACAGAGGGATGATTGGGTCTTTATTGTATCTCACTGCCAGCAAACCTGACATTGTGTTCAGTGTAGGGCTTTGTGCCAGATTTCAGGCAAATCCAAAGGAGTCCCATCTAACTGCAGTGAAGAGAATTCTGAGATATTTGAAAGGCACCACTGACCTATGCCTTTGGTATCCTAAAGGTAGTAATTTTGATCTTTTAGGATATGCTGATGCATATTATGCAGGTTTCCTCGTTGACATGAAGAGTACTTCAGGCATGGCACAGTTTTTGGGCTCTTGCCTTATGTCTTGGGCCACCAAGAAACAGAACTCAGTAGCCCTGTCTACTGCTGAGGCTGAGTACGTGGTTGTAGCCTCATGTTGTGCTCAGTTGATGTGGATTAAGCAACAACTCATGGACTTTGGTATAGAGGTTGGATGCATTCCTATTTTCTGTGACAACACTAGTGCTATTAGTATGACGAAGAACCCGGTTAATCATAAGAGAACCAAGCACATAGATGTCAGACACCATTTCCTAAGAGATAACTATGAGAAGGGAATGATCTCAATCGAATTCTGTGCTACTGACAAACAAATTGATGATATCTTTATTAAAGCACTAAGTAGGGAGCATTTTGAGAGAAACAGGTTAGAATTAGGGATGATTAAGATCACCTAATTGAACCAGTTCAAAACAAAAATGAAAAAAAGAATGAAATTTTTTTTTTGCTAGAATCACTGAAATATGTAACTAACCAGATTAATCATTGTTCAGTTTCATGTCTTAAATTCCATACCCTCTTTCCATGTATTAATATGATTCTTTGGTTGCTAATGATATTTTTTGTTTTTGTTAATTGAGGCCAAAACAAGAGACTCTAACACGATGAACCTGGTTCATCGTGGATGGTTCATCTGACTGACAAGGTACGTGCTCATCACTATACACTTATTGAAATAACTATAGCCACACATGAGCAGGACTCTATCTATATTTGGCCTATTTCAAATTGTTAGTCTTTATCTCAAAATGAACCCGTTCCAAAGAGTCCAATCGAAGCTTAATTAGCCTAGATTGTAGGGAGTCATAACCGTCAAATCCACTGACACTCCTGCACCGATTAGACTCCCACTTGACCAAGAATTAATCCCATTACATATTTACTAACCACATCTTTAAAAGGCCATCATTACCTCTCTAATCCCTCACTCTCTCTTCTTCAAAAAGTATAACCGTCGAACCAAGTTCATCATTCCTTTCAACCAAATCAATCACAGCCCTTACTTTCTAAAGCTTCATAATCATGTCTTCCACACCACCCCCTGCTACATCCTCATCAACCACTCCTGAATACAGTGTCGCACTTGAAGATACTGGTTCTAATTCTCCATCACAACAAAGCTCCTCCACCCAATCTCCATCGAATTCTTCTACTCCTCAAAACAGTCCAGTTCCAGAACCTATTCTTGAACCCACTCCTTCACCCCAAATAGCTCCAGCCATTACACCAAGCCCTACTCTTGTACCTAGAAAACGACGAGTAAAAATGCTAGCCAGGAAAACAGTTGTTTCTGTCTCTCTTGCTCGTAAATTGAATGCAAAGCTTCAGGCAAGCCAAGCCCAAGATTCTGAAAACTCAAGTGACTCTTTCAAGTCTTTAAATGAGGAAGATGCAACTGGTTCTTCAGACACTGAAAAGGTAACTTCTGAAATTAGGTCTGGCCCTGAAATTGTTAAAAATAGGTTCATATTGATTGGGTCTGTAGTAGATGTGGAAATACCTGATAGGAGAAGAAAAGGTGATAATAAGGAAATTGAGAGAGAGGGAGAAGGAAGTTCTGAAAGAGGAATAGGGAAGGAAGGTGCTACACTGGCAATTCGTGGCCCTGCACCAGAAATTCTGAGGAGCGTGTCAGGGATTTAGGGGGAAGCAACTCTGAGGAAGCTGTTGCAGGATTGGAAAACTTACAGCATGCAACTGATGAACCTGGTTCATCCAATGAAGAAACCTTAGCTGATCTGATGAGAAAATTGGGGGAAAGTTACAAACCCAAGAAGAAGAGGACCCCAAAAGTCAAGAAAGCTGATACTCCTGTAACAACCAAGAAAAGAAAGGCCTCTTCATTTGTTGATGCTCATGTCCCTAAAAATCGCACTACTAGAAGTGCAGTCAGGCGGAGTGAGGAGGAGTTGGAGAAAGCTCTGAGGGAGAGTAAGAAAAACAAGGCTGCTAAGGGGAAGGCTAAAATTGGCGAGCATGCTGAGGCAGTTGAGATTGATGATGATGAAATGGACCTGGTCCATCAAGAGGAACAACAGGCACAGATTGATGTTGAGACACCCAAGCCCAAGAAGGCCAAGACCTCTTCTAAGAAGTCAGCTTCTGTGTCTGCCAAACCTTCAACATTTGCCAAGCGAACCAGGTCTAAATATAAGAAAGTTAAAATCAATGATGATGCTGTGTGGAGTGGAGAAGAAGCAGATGAATCTGGTGGGGAAACTGATAAGCTAACAAAGTTTGGAAAATGTACTATTCTGAAAGGAAAGTTGTTCAAGGATCTTGAAGAATCTGGGATGATTTTTCTTGTGGACACCTTGGATGTGCAGGGTTGGAAGGACCTGGTACTTCATCTTTACGACAGGATGGCAAGAAATGAGCTTGTGGAATTCATGGAAAATGCGGAAGTCAAGGATGGAAGGGTTTCCACTAGGGTACAGGGGGTTGATATCTCTTTTGATGCCAAAGAACCGGGCGAGATACTTGGTATTCCCTCTGAGGGATATGATGACTACACCAAACAGGGGTGGCCAAGCTTAGATGGACTCCCTTCAGCCCTTAAAATCACAAGGTTATTCAGTGAAAATGAGAAGGAGATGGAGCCTAGGGCAGTGTTCAAAAGTGAGATGAGGCCGCAACACAAACTATACTTTGAGTTTGTCATCAAGTGTTTATTGCCCAGGCAAGAGCGAAGGCATATTGCAAGTTACATGGATCTCACTCTCATGGAGTGCCTATACCGTGGTCGGCAGATTAATTAGTCATCCTTCATTATTCAACTTCTGGACAGGGTAGTGAATGGCTCCAAGGCCTACGCTATACCATATGGGTTCATCCTTACAACTGTGCTTGCTCATCAAGGTGCTTGTGAAGAAGGCAGAGATGGCTACTGCCAAGGAACATTTTGGGAAGAACACGTTACTGACCTGTGACTACATTGTGAATGTCCTTGAGGATGAACCTGGTTCATCAAGGAAAATGCCTGTGAATAGCAAGGTCAGGACGCTTGTGCATGAAGGTGAGGTTAAGGATGCTGAGATCCTTCGATTGAAGACTCGCCTTTCAAAGGTTGAAGCTGAGCGGGATGCTCTCAAAGATGAATTAGCAAAGGAAAAGGAGAAGAATGAGGGTGTACTGCAACAGATGCTCTCTCTTCTTCAAGCAAAGAACCCAACCTCTACTCCTTCCCAGCCTTAGGAGTACAGTGCCCTCCTAAACCCCCCTACGACCCAATTTGGGATTGTTTTGTCTCTTTCTGTTCTGTGTTTTTGCTCATGGTTGTGACTGTTTTTATTTCTTTTTGTGTTTGGTGTATGAACAATTATTAAATCAATGAATTGTGCTATTTTGTTCTTGACTTTATCTCAGTTTCTTAAATAACTTACATTTTTTTGGTTTCTTTTGATGATTAATTCATGATTTGCACATGCAGTTGCCTCAATGGCCATGAGTAATTATTAAAGTTCTGGTAAGTTTATCATTTTGCAACTTTTCGATAATTCCAAAAGGGGGAAGATGTGCCTTTTGAAAGATTGTGATATTTATAACCTAATGAACCTGGTTCTCTATGATAAATGCTTAATGCTATAAAAAGGGTCCATGTTGGATTGAAGTGTCTACAGGTTTAAGCACAGAGTTTGTCATCATCAAAAAGAGGGAATTTGTTGAATCAAGTCACTGAATGGTTTTTAAGAATGACAAATGTCCACACAGTTGAACCAGGTCCATCATGGGATACATAGAGATGCAGACTGAATGGCACGAGAAGAGTTCACACGCTGTAGATAAATACCATCTCTGAATTAAGGGGTTATCTCCTAAGCGAAAAGATTGCAAATTGATAGGGAGTTGGACTTCGTATTCAGGTAGGACAAAATCAAGATAGAGGAGGATCAAGGAAGTTGAGATCAACTCAAACTCTTCCACCAAGGAAGAGTTGCATCAGAATTCTACTTCAACATCTCAACTACTGATCCTATATATTGTCAAAGTGTTCTTGCTGAACAGTGCGCACAAACACAGAAGTGAAACAAGAATTGAGAGAAAAATTACCAACGCAATTTTGCAAGCAGTTCATGTGAAGAATCCATGTGCGACTCAAAAACTACTTGAACCAGCTAGAAGAACCAGTTCCATCTGTTATCTTTTGAGTCTAGTTGTTTGTAGTAGGTGATTACAAATTGTATCTTTCTGCTTTATCTAGAAGCAATTGTAATAGGTACACAGTATTCAAGTTAGAGTTAACTTGAAGTTTGTCGCAATTAGCTAGAGGCTAGTTTGCCACAAGGGGATTAGAGTTGGTCCTTAGGTTTACAAAAGAGTTTATTTTGTAAA
>ML261581.1:115794-158989 GCA_005239495.1 Nicotiana undulata | reverse complement strand
CCCCCCCCCGCAATTTTTTTTCAGTTTTAGTTTTTTTATCTTTCGGTTTACATGTTCGAAACGCTACTTGTTCCAAAGTGATGGGTTCACTGGTTTAAGTGTTTGAAAGTTTACATGTTTAGAAATTAAAGTATACGGGTTCGAAATTCGCGGTTTCAAAAGTTTAGCAGTCCGGAAGTTAATGGAATTTGTGGGTTAGGAAGGTTGTTGGTTCGAAAGTTTATGGCTTTATATTTATTGTATCTAAATTATTTATTAATACTCTTGAGAAGTTATTTTCCTTAATTTGCGTACCAAACACCGAAAAATGAATAAGATAGAAAACATTTTCTTGGAAAAGATTTTCCGCGGAAAACATTTTTTGTTATACCAAACACACCCTCAATTTCTTTGTTGCTTTCAAACTATAAAGGCCAAATACATACACAAGCCCTAAAATATAGGAATGGTGGGTGGTGGGGGGCAGCGCGGGTGCGGGGCGGGTTCTGTCTGAACCCGCACAATTTCAACCCGCCCCGCATAAGATTTAAACCCGCATTCACCCGCCCCACACTCCACCGGCGCTCACCCGCCCTGCCCCATAAATTTTTGTTTTGAAAGCACAACTGGTTCTACAAACAGACAAAGCTCATTTAACCATAAACATTCTTGATGGCGACCCACCAACCCCACAATAAAATCAAATATCTCTGTTAATTTTATTTTTATTTGGTATTGTTTCCTTATTAATCACCTTAAAAAATAATGATACATTATCATATTTTCTTAACAAAAAACTTTTAAATTCAAATAAATATTCATACTTCAAAATGGATAAAAGAAATTGCAGCAACTGAGCTAAAAAACTCTAAAATATCTTCTATAGAACTTCTATTATTTTGCCAATCTTGGAGATATAATATCAAATCATCATAAATACAGCTGCATTAAAGAATCTTGGTGGGAAATATTTGTCAGAGCTGGCTAGTCTTCGGCGGCATCGGAGGAGGAACTTCAAATGTGAAACATAAGAAGTTTCAGATTCTCCACGGCAGGTCTTACGTTAACATATAACTATACAAAGAGAAAGCATCTGCAAATTCCTTTTACTTAATTAAATCCCAAACCCGCGACCCGCCCGCCCCGCGTGGTTTTTTTAATTTAAAATTTGAACTCGCCCGCCCCACCCCGCAACCGCAAACTCCTGAACCCGCACCGCCCCGCACCCACACCTCCTCATTGCCATCCCCACTAAAGTAGCCAGAAATTCTCCAAACTTAGCTTTGTTCCAATTGAACACAATACTATGTTCATAATCATACTTATTAGGCTCAACTAGCTGACTTGGCACATAACATGGGATGTAAAGCATTTGAGCGCGTGAATTTTGTTACACGTGGACTCTAATGGTAATATTTTAAAAAACAAATTAAATATATACTCATTTAGACCCACCTGATTTTATAAAAAACCTAATTTCATTCCATTTCGTTTAGTTCTGCCCCAATTGCTTCCAAATTAGGTCGAGAGAATTCTTCCTTTCTTTCCGTTTCTTCTTCGTTTCTTTCAATTCTTCTTCGTTTCTTTGTAATTCTTCTGAATTTCTTTCTAATTCTTGCCTCTTTTCTTCGTCAAAGCAGTTTTAAATATCGAACTTGTCGAGTTCGTCGAAGGCATCTCCCACTGATGTTGTGTAAATTTCGGTCAATTAGCAAACTTTAAGATATCATTGACTGATCGTATCCCAGGTCGAAGGTTTTATAATTGCAAAGCTGGAAAGTTAAGCTTAATTCATAGTAATTTCGTTCTAATCTACATTTTGGTGATTCTTCTTAAATTCTCATCTTCTTAAATTCCTATATAAGGGGTGTCTTCTTTGTTTTATGTCACGATCCAAACCGATGGGCCATGACGAGTGCCCGAGTCCTACCTGTCGAACACCCCTAAGCATGCGTCTAAGATATACACATGAATTAAGGGTAGGTCATATATAACATCTGTCAATAAATTGTTGAATCACGTGAATAACATACTGTCACGCCTTCTTTTTCCTCGCGGAGTTCGGGTTTCGACATTTTGGGGACAACTCATTTTCTTTTGGGACGGGGTATGGGATTTGAAGAGTCACCACCTAAGGGATTAAAGTGCGTTAGGGCACCTAAAGAAAATAACTCATAAACCGATTTACATCACTAGAGATTGGGTAAGAGCTCGAAATTACTTTGAGGGGAAGGTGTTAGGCACCCCTCGAGGTCCACAACAAAGGGTCCCGGCCAAACTCAATTTAGGCCTCAGCATCTTCGTCTATGACCCTGTTTCCCCGACCGATTCCTGGCTCAACTATCCCTGCTAGGTTGTCCTCCAACCATGATAGGTAAAAGCGTACATGTCCTGCATGATACCTGTCTGGCTCGATGGTGTCCTTTTCAACAATAATCTTTGACTGCCACATATGCTGAGCTTGACACTTGTAAGGGATGTCGTCATCCTGAAAATCTGTCCGGTTATGACTCATCTTCGTAACCCGCAGTATGATCTGCTTCCTGTCTGCTTGTCTCATAACCCTGATGAGAACATAAGGGTATATTCCCCTTAACCCGATCAACACTAAGCGCGGAGCGTCCCTAGTCCTGATGATGAACTCGTCAGTGGGGAACCATTCAAACATCCATTGGACCTAATCCTCAGTCAAATTATCGAAGAACTGCACCCATTCCTTATCACTCTCCGGTTGAGCAAACCTGTCTGGGATATAAGTCATCCTTTTAAGGTGATGGAAGGCTATGTGATCATTCCACGCCCTTCGTGGAAACTCTTGACGATATTGACCCTTTTGGAGATGCTCCAATAACAAAAGCTGCAGCAGCAAATTGCAACCTTCGAAGTATTTGAACCCCTTCTGGCAGCGGTCCAAAGCCCGGTAGATGTCAGCTATGATCATAGGGACTATGGTGTATGTTTGCCCTTCGATTCCCTCCATTAAAGTTTTGGCTACCATAGCCAGTTTGGTGTGAATTATGTCCCCTTTCATTGGGAACACTATCATACCCAGGAAGCAGACAACGAACACAAAAACTATGCGGTGAATATGACCCAAGGAAGTGATAGAGAACTCATCATGGAAAATATGGTAGGACTTTCTATGACTGTATCGTTCATATAAGTAGTCAAAGGGTACATAAGACTTCTTTAAGCACTCCAAATCAGCATTCTTTTTCAGACCCATCATCTTCATAAATCCCCTAGTAGTGTGATTCTCTGGCACCAATAAACCAGGGTTGTCCAAAGGTAGCCCAGCGAATCCCCCTATTTCTTCCTGAAGCGGGGTCATTTCTATGTTCCCAAAGCGAAACACTGATCTTTCACTATCCCAGAACATGGTTGCAGCTTCAATCAACATATTGATGGTTTGGATGTCTAACAGAGAAGGAAAATTTCCCAGAACCTTCTTCACATGTTTTTTGTCACTTGAGGAAAGATCTTCCCACCAATCTAGTAGCAGTGGCGGTATATTACGGACCCTACCGAACCTGGGGACTTCATGCCTTATTTTTTGCAAAACAAATAAGGTTAGGCCCTTTTCCCCCTCCTGATTCGACTATTTATACATCCATGATTAGCATATTGTCACTTAGTTCTCCAAAATTAATGCACAAAATCGTGGATGCGTCCGTTGGGATTATGAAAACCCCGGTGGATCTTTGGACAAGGTTTGTCTTAAAGGGTTATTATGTGGACAACATATTAACCCGGCTAGGTTTGACCATGATGCATGTACAATTAATCAGAGCAAGGTTGCTATGGGGATCTAGACTGGTACCCTCAAGCGGACAACTTGAGGGGGAAAGGCACGGAACCGTCGACTGCACCGCTGATCGACTAGTTTTACCGCAAATAAGCCTTACCAAATTTAAAGGGTGATATATAGGAAACACTCATCAAGCGTTTCTATAGGATTGATTGCGCACGAGTTGAGTATGATGTTGAGCATGATTTATGCAGCAGTAAATAGCATGTTGTCACGTATTTGCACGTTAAAAATGATAAATGCGGTATTTAATAATTGAAAGACGTTTAAGAAAGAAAATAAGGAGACAAGTCAGTTTCTGTAGTAAAGAAAATCATAAATGCTTGAAAATAGACAATTAAGTTCACATAAAGGGGAAAGGGAAAGGGTGCACACGTATTAACAAGATAAAGCATGCTTCAGGCGAATTCACAAAAGAAAGTTTGTCATGGTAAGAGCCTAATTATCCCCAGCAGAGTCGCCATGCTGTCGCACCCCCTTTTTACCTCGCGGAGTCCGGGTTTCGACATTTTGGGGACAACTCATTTCCTTTTGGGACGGGGTATGAGATTTGAAGAGTCGCCACCTAACGGATTAAGGTGCGTTAGGGCACCTAAAGCAAATAACTCATAAACTGGTTTACATCATCAGAAATTGGGTAAGGGATCGAAATTACCTTGAGGGGAAGGTGTTAGGCACCCCTCGAGGTCCACAACGGTGGGTCCCAGCCAAACTCAATTTAAGCGAATTAGTCTTTTAAGGAAATAAAGCAGTTTAAACAAATAGAGATTACTTTAAAACGGGAATTAAAGGGGTCCTAGGTTTATTAGCCTATAGGATCACTTCTATGCAATACTCGGTAACCTTCCTCGAATTGAGGTGTTACGCGTAGCATTAGCGCACATGTCATCATCTCCTTTACTACCCAATTACCCTCCCTTTTTAATTATTACCTAAGCGTTATAATATCATCTAGTACGTACCTTATGCGTGCACTACCCGTCCCTTACCTACGACCCTGGAGGTGTTTAGGACCTCTATTAAGGTGGTTCTAGACTCACTTATGTTGCTTAAAAGGGAAAAATCTAAGCGACAAACAAAAATCAAGTAGGACTGTCACATAAGAAGCAATTAAGGGGGCTCATGTTTACCTCCACAAATAGACAAACAAATGCACGTTATTCAAACAAGCAATTTTTATGATTTAGGAGTCCTATAGGCAGGATATCTAAATGAGCATAAACAGAATACATAGCAGTTTTATTAAGGCGAGGCAGTGAGTACCTATCAGTTTGCCTACTGATTTTTATCACTTACTAAATCTGGACACGTTTCCAGCAGAAAGAAAATCACAATTTTAAACCCATGATTTTAATTATCCTACAGGCTTGCCTAAGTGATAACCGGGCAGAATCCTATAGACATGGTATCTACACGTTAATCAAACCATAATTATAAACCAGTGATTGATTTTAACAGGCAGATTTTTAGATCCTATAGACATGCTTTCTAAGTGCGGAAACTGGTTATAAGCATCATTTCCTATAGACGTGATATCTAAAATGCAGAAACTGCTTTTTATGTTCCCTATAGGCATGATATCTAGGTTCTTAAAACTGATTTTATATGCATTTCCTATGGACATGATATCTAAGTGTTTATACTGATTTCAAATATGATTTCCTATGGACATGATATCTAAGTGAGCAGAGATGTTAAAAGAATGTTATACAAGTTTGATAATTCCCAAAGAAGATCCTATATGCATGATTTCTAATGCACATTGAGACGTGAGAATATGCATAAGCATGGATTTTGATGCAGAATTGATAAACAACCTAGAAGAAAGATTTCTAGGATGCAGAGTATGAAGATTCCGGATAATGAGATAAACTCTATAGGCATGATTTCTAATGTACATAAGGAATCACCACAACATCGTATAAGCAAGATTTCTACCCGAATATGATAAAAGATATATAAAATTCCCTCCCTAGCTTACTAATACCCCATCTGTTTTACAAGGATTATTATTACAGACCAATACAAATGAATTACATGATAAAAATCACTACACTATAGGGAGCCTTAGCAGGCCCAAAGTCAACCTGAAGTCAGGCCTTCAAGCAAGTCTGGGTACACCAATAGATAGTCCATGATACATCAAATGGGCTTCTGGTGTGTCAAAGTTCCCAAGGTCCTCAGGGACCCCGGGCAATGCTCACACCGGAACCTTTCAAAGGAAACAGTTTTGTAAACAAATTTGAAAGGCCAACCCCAGTGTGTCAGAGTTTGGAGGTTTCTCATGGACTCCTAGGCAGTGCTCACATTGGGAGGGCAGGACCCTAGATATCTAAGAGTAGGAGTTGAAAATAGTATATAAGAGTAGGAGATAGTTTAGATAAACAGTTTGGATTTTTAGAAGTGAACAGAACAAATTACAAGATTAAAAACTACAAACAGAACCACATTTAGCAGATTGAATTCAGACATGAATTCCAGTAGTTAAACAATCACCAGGAACATTGGAATCATAGACAGAACAGAGTCATAATTAAGTCAAACAAGGTTTCACATAATGGAATTGACTTAGTTCATTACCTATTACTAGGTGAGAACATAGACATGTATTAAACAGAGAACAACATGCTCAAATTAAGTTACTAATCAGACAGTCATACAGAAAGGGTAGCAGGAATTTAGAGCACCATTATCCTTGAAAGAAGTATACAGAAATCATGAATTAATTAGGAACATGTTAAGGTAAATT
This sequence comes from Nicotiana undulata, assembly GCA_005239495.1. Classification (NCBI taxonomy): domain Eukaryota; kingdom Viridiplantae; phylum Streptophyta; class Magnoliopsida; order Solanales; family Solanaceae; genus Nicotiana; species Nicotiana undulata. The sequence goes on along the minus strand of ML261581.1, from coordinate 152,453 downwards.
ATCAACACATAAAAAATAGAACAGGAATTGAGGCAGGCTAGTTTAGAAACGAGTAAACAAGTGTCATGGATCGAACAGGAATATGCTAAAGTGTATTAACCATACTAACATATTGGACATGAAAAATTAACAGGAGTTAAGGCATGCTAGTTAACAGAAACAAAGGGCAAACAGAGGCATGGTGATATCTACAGCAGACTAACTATATAGCATGTTGAATAGGACATGATAACAGAAATAGTCATACTGATTAAGAGCAACAAACAGGAAGAACATATGTCTAACTACATGGCATATTGAATGATAACGGAAGTGGAAGCATACCAGTTAAGAGATAGCAACAGGAAAGTAAAAGCAAATAGGATTCAAGAGTCTAGCCTTGGCTTTCAGCCGGCTAGACAGAGCAGCGAGTAGAAGTAACATAAAGAACTACAATTAAGAGTGTGTGAGTAGGAGTAAGAGTTTGCGTGTGTATTTCTGTGTCTCTCTATGTATGTTCGTGTGTTTTAAAAAATCAGAATGGGGTTTATATAACATTCAGCAGAGAAGACAAATAAGGCAAAGAAAATTAGATTTCATATATAAGGCATGCGAATAAAATTGACCAGTTAATTAGGGCTAGACCCAATCAATTAACACATCAGGATCTTGGAAAGATCCCCTAAAATTAAGGAGAATCAATTAACATCCCAGATTGAGGTTTAATAAGGCAAGAAATAAGTCAGAGGCCATTTATAGGTCGGTTAGATTAAATCAAAACCCAGAAATCATGTCAATAGCATAATTAGAAAGTAGTACCAATTGTGAATCACAAATAAGGAAAAAATAAATAAAATCGCAGCGAAATACCAATTTTAGCAGAGAATATAGTTTCACACCCTAATTAGTCAAATAAAATCAATTAACCTATGTTAATTGACAGGACAAGGAATAACATGCAAATACCAGAACAAATAATAAAATAATTAGAAACCCTAGGGTTTAGAACATAGACATGAGAATCAGTCGAACAAGTAAAGAAAACCAGAGTTAAACACTTAAAAAAATTAGCATTTTTGCGGAAATTTAAAGAGATGAAACCCTAGTTTTAGATAAAAAACCAAAATCGGTTAAAAATAAGAAAAACAAAATATTTTTAAAGAGAAATATCAAACAAACTTAAAAACGTCTCATATATACAAAGATCTGAACAGACTCGAGTAGAAAGAGACTAGGGTTTTAAAAATGACAGAGGTGAGAAGAAAATCCGGTTTGGAACCATAGATTTAAGCCATAAACATGAAGATAGTAGTATTCACAAACACGGAGATGAACACAGGCAGGTTCATCGAGAAAAACTGAAAGGTTTAGACCGAATCTAAGTTGAATCTCTTCGAGATTCCTTCAAACAACAACAAAATCGAACAACCAGTGAAGATAGGAGGTCGGTTGGGGCCTAAAATCAAAAGGAAACCCCATAAATTGAAGGTTTTACGATGACGGCGACTAAGGTTAGGGGAGAGTTTGAGAGAGAACGGAGGAGGGAAGGAAACAGGGGCGGCGGAATGAAGGAAATGGGTAGGGTTTGGGGGTTAGGGATTAATTAAAAATGGTAACAATATCCTGGACCGTTGATCTTTTGAGATCAACGACCAGGATTCAATCTGAAGGGTTAGGCGGGTTAAAAAAATTGGGTCAGGGTATTTGTGCTATGATTTTAATTGGGCTAGGGTAAAATTTTGGGCTAAAGTCCGAAATTAAAACAAATTAAAAGAGGCTATTTGTTAAATACCCAATTAATTTGATAAATAATTTATAAAATAGCTAATAAATGATAAAAAAATACTATTGATGCATAAAAAATAATTTAAAATAATTACTTAATATTATAAAAATAGAAAATGTCATTTTCTTGTGAAATAAAGTATTATGCACTTGTGGGCTATTATTGCAAAGTTATTGTAATTATAACCCTAAAATATAAATATGGCTATTCATGAAATAATTAAAACTTAGTATAGATATTATTGATAAAATTAAGCAACTAAAATTATCATAAAACCATTTGTGATGCAATTAGCAATTATTTATATAATAAAAATACTGGGATAAATTAATTAAAAATCCATTAAAAATGCAGAAATTATGCAAAAATATTAAGTGAGGCTCATGCATTGTTTTGAAGATATATATGTATTTTTTAAAATAATTTAGGGGAAAATTAGGTATCAACACATACGTGAGGAAAAACATGCCCAAAAGACATATATACATATACATGCGGAATACAGTAAATCAAGCCGACAAGGCTACTATAGACAACTATATATCTAAAACTAGAAGCCGACAAGGCCACTTACTATCCAACTGTACATGATTGTCTACAGACCTCTAATAGAGTGTACAACTGTATGAATAACGGGACTGGGGCATGTCCTACCCATATCTACATACAAGAATAGCATACCAAAATCAATAACAGCTCTGGATCAAGTGAAGCACACCAACTCTCACTTATCAAGGATCCTAAAAAGGGGGATCGTCAACCTGTCTACCTGCACATGCAAGCATGAAACGCAGGCCCTAGGAAATAGGGGCGTCAGTACGAATAACGTACCGAGTATGTAGACATGAAAATCGGTACATAAAAGATACAAAAGAAACATGGAGTAAAGGAATCCGCCTGTAAGTCTAAATAACTTTGTGAATCCTGAAATATTTATAAAGTCATGCACGTGCGTATAAATTTCGTATCATGCATAGGTATATGTGTACATAACATCATCAAGCCTCTGCTGGCATCCCATCATATCATCTCGTCCTTTGTGGGCGAAATCATCAATGTATACCAACTGATCAGGTGGTGTTGCATATATAACACCTTAACCTTTTCTCATATCTCATATTCATATAATATACGTGTATATAACGCCATATGGACATGGGTCAATGTACATGTATAAATGATTGAAATGCATAAGAAGTAAGTTAATAATATTTCTCGGAATGTCATAAGATCAATATGCCTTAGGATATACTTTATCAATTACGTATTTTTCTGAGACCCATCGACAGAAGATATAATAATATGACACATGAGAATTCAAGAACATAGGCACCCCTAGTGCCTCTATGAATAGAGACATTTATGAAAGTTGCGCGTTCACTCGTTTTGTTTGTATCATATGGACCATGCCAAAAGGAACAAAGGGATAGACTTAAGATACCTAAGTCGGTTCTCTTGAAAACCCCTCTAACACACGTCAATCGCGACAAAACATATAACGGCAAGATCGAAGTAGGGAAAAATATGTATGATACGCTTGAGAAAGGTTGTACCGTACTCCCTTTGAATCGTAATCTCACGCTGCTATAGTATTCTGCAGTTTCATATGAATTCCTTTCTGAGACTTCATGTGTTACCTAGAAAACATACACATCCACTTAATAATGTAGGAAGATCTCTTATAATTGTGGGTTGTGGGCCCCACTTTTGTGGATGACTTTTGCCCAAAAATCCCCTGAAGATGTCACCTAGTCACATAAACCAAGAGTCATGATTTGGTCTTAGCAATTATAATCCCCTTGCTGCCACGTGGGGTGATGTTTCCACCAAAGATTTACCCACTAATTCCTAATTAATTTGCTAATTTCTCACCAAAATCAATAATTAACCCCTTACCAACATAATTAGGTAATATCCTAATTTATTTAAAATACTAATCACTTTTAACATACTTTATACACCTTATTATAATGGTCAAGTGGTACCTAAGCTACACACATTCTTAGCTTATTCCCCTTTTTAGGCACTACCACCACGTTAGCTAACTGATCTGGGTACTTGACTTCCCGAATGGAGTCTATTTTAAGGAGTTTGGATATCTCATGTTTGATGAATGCATCCTTGACTTCAGACTGGGGCCTCATCTTATGTTTAACCAGGTGGAACTTCGGATTCAACCTCAGCTTATGAGTGGTTATTTCTAGCAGGATCTCTGCCATATAAAAATGGGACCAAGCGAAACAATCTGTGTTAGCTATAAGGAATTCAATGAGTTTTTTCCTGAGCTGGGGATTAACCCCGTGCCCAGGTTTACCTTCCGATCGGGCAAGTGTTTGATCGATATGACATGCTCCAGCTCCTCGACCGTTGATTTTGTTCATCGAAATCATCAGGGGCAGTGAACTACCTAGGGATTCCGTAATCATCATCCTCACATATTTCTTGCTTCTTCAGTTTGGCGGGGTTAGTATCAGTGATTGCTATTAAGTTTTTTCCTTCCTAACCGGCTCCGTGTTCTTTGATGTCGAGAGTGCGGACATCAGGATCACCTCATCGCCTGCGAACATTTCTTTTGCGGACGCTACTTTTCGTAAACCGCCTTGATCTCTCCCGATGTGGGGAACTTCAGTGCCTGGTATAGTGTCGAGGGGATTGCCCTTATGCTATGAATCTGTGGTCTTCCGAATAGAGGGTCATGGTCCCCGTGATGTTCAACGTCAGGGTTATCTCCCTTTTAGTAGTTTCGCATGCCATGTTGAATCCGTTTAAAACCCGGATGCCGACACTATTTGGTCTTGCAAACCCAACTGCTCTGTGACCCTCGATCTGATGATAGTGGCCGAGCTACCTAGATCAATTAACACATGCTTAACACGAGATTTATTTATAAGTACAGATATTACCAGTGCATCATTATGCGGTTGCACGATGCCTTCAACGTCCTCATCGTGAAAGAAATGGTCCATTCCGGGATATAATCTCTGGTTCGTTTTTCCCTTGTGATGGACACCTTAGTGCGCTTTAGCATTGGACCTTAGGGGACGTCGACTCCACCAATGATCATGTTAATGGCGTGTTGATGTTCCTCTTTTTCGATCTATTTGTTGGATTCCCTATTTGTGACGTGGTTTTTGGCTCGATCACTCAGAAATTCCCAGAGGTGCCCGTTATTGAATAACCGAGCCATTTCTTCACTTAGTTTCTTGCAGTCCTCGGTCCTGTGGCCATGAGTTCCATGACACTTACACCTTAGGTTAGGATCTCTTTGGGTAGGGTCGGACTACAATGGCCGAAGCCACTTGGTATCATTGATGCGCCCAATGGCAGATACGATGCTGGCAACGTCGACATTGAAGTTATATTCCGATAATCTCGTGCCTCTCTGGCCCCGAATGGCTTGTCGAACACTTTTTGCTCATGAGTCCCCGACTATTGTGGCCTCGATCATTCCTTTTTTCATTTCACGCAAGGTTATGCCCGGATCTGCTACCCCTTCGATCTCCACTATACGGTTGGTACCGGTTCTTGTTCGGTCTTGATTCATGATCGACGACTCTCTTAGACCTATCATTAGTTCTGATGGGATAAACGGACCCGCATGAGGCCGCGAGTTGGTCATCGTTGACTCATGATTTTTTATTAGGACCTGTTATGGACGTCGACCCAAGTTACCGCCGGGTATTCTATCAAATTCTTGTTTCATCTACTATGAAGCCAAGGAGCTTTGGGGGTTGAGTCCATGAGCGAATCCCTGAACGGCCCAATTGTCTGCAACCGAAGGCAGTTTCATTCGTTCCATTTGAAACCTCATCACGAATTCCCCGAGCATTTCGTAATCTCTTTGTTTTACTGTGAAAAGGTCCAATTTTTTGGTCTCGATCTTGTTGGCCCCGACTTGCACTTTTACAAAAGCATATGCAAGTATAGCAAATGGATCAATAGAATTAGGGGGTAAGTTGTGATACCATATCATTGATTCTTTTGACAGGATTTCTCCGAACTTTTACAGCAAAATCGACTCAATTTCGTCATCTTTTAAGTCGTTTCCCTTGATGACACACGTGTAGAAGGTCACGTGTTCATTTGGATATGTGGTTCTATTATACTTCGGAATTTCGGGCATAAGGAGCTTCTTCGGGATTGGTTTCGGCACTGCGCTCCCGGGGAAAGGCTTTTGGACAAATTTCTTGGAGTCCAGGTCTTTCAATATCAGGGGTGCTCTTGGGATTTGATCAACTCTGGAGTTATATGTCTCCATTTTTTTTGTCGTTGGCCTCAATTTTCTTTTCCCCCGATTCCACCCGCTTTGTTAGTTCCCCAAGAATCTTTATTATTTCGGGGTTGGTTCCGGGCTCAACTTCACCCAGCCTTTCCGTGACTTCTTAATTTCTTCGTGTGTTTTCCCGGGATGGTTCGAACTTGATTCTGTCGGGGCGTGACTTTGGTTCTGCAGTTGCTATCGCCGTCTGCTGAGCTTGTAACATTTCGAAAATCACCCGAAGATTGATCTCGTCACCTTCACCGTCGTGTGTACCTCGAGCTGTTGATCGGTATCCTCCGCGAACGCTCTTCTCGGGGTCTCTCGGCAAGTTTGCATCAATGGCAACATGTGAGTTAGCATCGTTTGGGTCCGTAACTGGGACTCCGTTGGGGTCAACAGGGGGCACCTCGTTGCTAGGTACTATATTGTTGTTTTTGCCTTGGTGGCCAGACTCAACATCAACGTTTAAGTGTGCAGATTGAGAGTTTGACATTCTTAAGTTGACCTGAAATAAAATCTCAAAGAACAAGCGTAAAACAGAATGTGTGATGGAAATTTGTACCAAAATACCACTATTATCCTTAGCCACATAGTGAGCACTAAATTGCTTACCCTTAAAAATGGATAACAGTTGAATTTATACGTGATTTAAAGGATATGTGGACTAATTCAATACAAGTGATTTAATAGCGTTAGATGAGAAAATTAAAAATAGAATAAATGGTCAAACCAGTAGTAGTATCGAGTTCGAGCTCAGTTATGATCCAAGCACTTAACCTGCCTTCGACTCCGAACCAAATACTTATGAAGAACTATGAGTAAAATCAAGAATTTAGAATGATCTTTAGAAGCAGAGAAAACAAATGTATATTGCCTTGATATGCGTGTTACAATGTGTTTAACGAATAATCAGCTTCCACCTTTATATAGTTGGGGAGTTTTACCCTAGGTACAATTCTAAAAAAGGTAAAAATCTTCCTTTTCGCTAATCACTTATCTACCGCTGATACGGATTGTGATTCACGTCGTGATATCCGGTTGGACACGGATATCACGACTCTTTGTTAATCGTGTGTGGTCGTTAGGTAATGCTCTCCGAGGTCTTGGAACTCGAACCGGACCCGGGTGGCGCGGTCTCGATGACCCCAAGGACAAGTGTTTTGCTCAGGCCTTGATGCGAGAGGCTCTTGGCTTCGATTCTGATTCCATGCCGTCATGTCCTTGCTTCATTTGCCTCGCCAAAAAATCAGAGTACTCACTAGCCTTGGTTTTACTGCATACAACTACCTGATAGGAATTATGTGTGACATACTAATCTGAATGCAACCTTCTTTCTCAACCTCAGGAAGTTGTGGGCATGCCAAATCATAAACGATTCATCTTCTGATCAAATATAATTAAATAAAGGGGCAATGTAGACTTTTTAAAAGTTCCTCTAAATTTGTTTTCATATTTTATTTTTGTTGGGGATGCTCGAAAGCTTTAATTTTCATAAGAGCGCTCCAAAAATTTCGAGTGTCGATAGCTCAAACACCAAAATTGGGAGGGGGCTTTTTATTTTAGCGCCTACATTTACCTCCTATCTATAATTTATAAACTATAGTAGGTGATTTCATGTGAAGTTTTATATGGTGAAGTTGGCTGCACGTGAAAATACCACTCTAGCTAGTCAATTAGCTTAGCCTGCTTTAGTATTGAATGCTTATTAAGTAACAGTATCGTTAAAATTATTTATTAGTAGTAGTTTTTTAGGCACTTCTGGGGACAAAGGTCTATGGCGTATTAGATATATGCTTTATCACTTAATTTTATATAACTTCCATAATATGAGGGAAATATTAGAAAGGGATTTCTTCTTGATACTCCAATTAGCATGGAGAAGGATGATTTTTGCTAATTTCATTCATTCGATTTAATGAGAAATTATGAAAAAGTAGTCAAAGTTCATTATTTTTTTTTTATTTTTTTAGCCAGTGAAAAAATATGATTATCATATGCTCAGAGATCGAAAACAGGATTTAAATTTTATGAGATTTAAATTCTAGGACCATGACATAAGATATTAGTAACTGAGTTATGAATTTTATTTTTGTATATATTTAATAAATTTCTTAATGATAATATAAAGTTTGACCAAAAGTTATTGAGTGCGATCAAACTCGTACTTTGGCTTCTAGCTACGCCCTCTAGAGTATTATATGTTTGAAAAATTGAGGGTAAAAAAAGGTTAACGGTTCAAATATTCAAACTTCAAAGAGTAAGTAGTGTTGTCATGTGACGGGATGTTACCAAATATGGCCCAACTGATAGTATATTCAAACCTCTCTATAACATCCTTGTTTGTTCCGAATATTTTTGGAAGACGAAGTGCTGTTATATAAAACATATATATACTATAACATAACATAAAAATTAATTCTGAAAAAATTTTATTTTATAGAAAAACGTTGTTATATAGGGATATTGTTTGTGAATAGTATTGAAAAGATTTCAAAGTGTACCAGAGGAAGAAGTACGACATTTAGGCAGTAAATAAATGCAAAGTTTCTAGTTAGTATATCAACCACGATAAGCCACATAAATGATCTGTAAACTGGATTGAAAGTTTCAATTCAATGAAAAATATTTTTCAATCAAACAAAAAGTAAATGGATACCTAACTTCCAGTCACAATTATTGACCAACATGGAGTAAGAAAATAAATCATACTACAGTTGTTTCATTTGTGATATGTTCAATGTTTTTTTTCCCTTGCCAGTTTTAGGGTGTGAAAACTAAATTCCCGTACAATTTTTTAATTTTTGTGGCATGCTTTGGTTTTTGATTAAGCTAGCGTTTGGCCATAGATTTCTAAATTTGTTTTGAAAAATCTGTTTTGGGTGAAGTTTGACTTAAAGATGAAAATGTATTTGTACATACGTTTTCAAAATATATTTCCCTAATTTATTTTGGAAAAACATGTGTATTATTAGAGATTTAACCCAAAATCAACTATTGAGCTGGTTTTGGGATTTTGCCAAAATATAGACAAAATCTATGGCCAAATATGTGTTTGCCAAATAAAACCTAACTTTATTTTAACAAAATTTATGGCCAAACGGGTCCTAAGTTGCATAGATTTTCCTCATATTTTCTTGACATAATGAAGCCTTTGGCTTTCTTCAAATAATTATAGAAATGAGAAAGATAAGCATTATTATTTGCTTATTGTGAGTTGTGACTTAAATTGAGAAAAAGCGCTGGCTTCTATGTTATACATCTACACTTAGGTAGGCTCCATGATCTAATTTATAACTCTCAAGAATCATATACTGGAATATGAAACCTATACATGTGTGTAGAGCATGTATATTAAGCAAAAATAAGCTTAATATATTTTACAAGCTATTTCACGTTATGTATAGTAAATAACATCACTGTGTCTGTGCTGGGCCAGCAGCGGAACCGAAATTTTTACAAGGAAATTTAACAACAAATAGAAAAAGTTAAATAGTAAAGAAGTCAAGGGGATTCATATATATATAGTTTTATCATATATATCACCATGTAATTTCCAGCCGATGAGCCCCTTTCGCGCCCCGGGAGAGAACAATTAATCAACTAGAGAATCACCTTTTGTACCTGATTTCTGGTCGTTTAGTGCAAAATAATCAAATAATCAATGGCTATTGCCTCTTCAAGACCAAACGGAGTACCTAGTATTCACGGATCAGAGAGTTATTTCATTCATAAGTTGGCATTTTTTACACAGTTACATGCCTACAACACATAAACAGCAATTCCACATAATTAAGTCTCGTGCTTTAATATTCTGTATAATAAATGTACTTTAGAGTGGTATCGGGCGGCATTTCTTGACCCATTTCAAAATGGAAATGGGGAAGTATACAAACAGGTATTCTTAGGGCTAATATTTAGGAATTAGCCAAACTTATTTTGTCTTGAAAATTTGAACTAAAAATCTTAATTTCAGGATAATTCAGGATATTTGTGTTCCAAAAAATTGAACTGGAAAAGTAAAAATTCAAGATACATTGGTTCATTCCTAAATAGCAGGTGAAAATAACACAAGCTAGCTGGTAATTGAAAAATAACTAGTGCTTGCAAGTCATTGAAAAATAGCCACTAGCTGTAACACAGAAAGTTTCAGTATAATATAGTGGAGATTGGTGCACCTGTGTATGAACTTCCAGCATATTATGCTGGAACTCAACACACGGAAAGTTCCATCATAATATACTGGAGATTAGAGCACATGTGTATGAACTTCCAGTATATTATGTTTGACCGGTATATTATATTGGAACTCCAATATACTATGCTGGAACCTCAGTATATTATAATGAAACTCCACTATATTATGCTAGAATATTTTCTGGATTTTTAATAGTGTTTTCGTTCAAATTTATCTTTACATGAAAAATGATTAAATTTCGATTACTTTTGAAATTGTGGTTATTTTTCAATTACTATTTGTAAATCTGAATATTTTTGAATTTCAACCCCCTCCCCCCTCTTAAAGTGGCTAGCTGGTGTCATTTTTACAATGCAAACTAATCTACTAGAATAATAATTGCCTCTTTTCGTATGATTCTCATATGATTTGTATTTTTAAATTATAAAACTTATATAAAAACGGTGTTACACCTTTCCTGAAATCAACTTAAAGATTGAAAAATAGAAAACCTTTTCGGAGAAAACAATTTATGCAATACAAAAACGTTGTCTTATAATTGTCGCTCCTCTTGTTCCATTCTTTTTTACAGAATTCACCTTTCAAAGAATTTTAAAAATTATTTCTGGATATTTAAAAAAGAAAAATCAGACCAGACGATTTTACACACAAATGTACAATTAATTCCATTACTAGAATCCAACGAAAAATACACACGATTTGCTCTGCACTCTGTAGGGTCACCACCAAACAAAAGTACAATTGTATCGTATAATGTTGTAAAGCCCCACAGACAAAGGTCAAATAGATTCCATGGTTTCTCATATTTATGGAAAAATAAATTGTATGGTGACTGTGACTTGTCTGTGTAAGTATTCCATAATTATAATTTTATCAACTTGTAGTTTGGTGAACTTCTTTGTACAAGAAAACAATATTTGAGACTCAAAAAATTATCAAATTTCAAGTTTGGTGAAAGTTCTTTGTCATTACTAAATACTATGAAAAATAAAATCATAGTCTCACTTTCTTAAATAGTTTGTTGTCGGATATAAAGTACAATTTTTTTTTTGAATTTGCTGTGAATTATTTAAGAAATGTTAGCGCACTTAAGCCACTCATCAACTTACTTCACTATTTGGTACTAACGGTAGAATTTGTGGGCATTCAATTTATTGACGTGACAGTTTTTCATTGGGCCACGTGGTAATCTCGGCTAAAACAAAAAATTGACCTTATTTTCTTATCTGGGTCATAAAATACATTGACCTATTTGACAAAACCTCATTTTTAAATTACATCGACCCATACTTATCCATACTCAAAATTGTTTTTGGGAAATTGATGGAGGGAAAATCTGATTTATAATTCTGATTCCATCTTCACACCAATTGAAATCACAAATTGAGTACTAATACTTTTCCCTTAAATAAGAATATTCATGTTTTTATAAATGCTCGCAATACTGAGAAGGTTCAAGATTTGAGAGACTAATTGATCAACTTTATGGAGGATTCAAGGGAAAGTGAGCGTTCCAATCTTGCACAACCTACCATGCGCTGGATAGTTTATTCGGACGAGGAGAAACTAAAGGAGTTCGCAAAACGAGAAGGTCGGTAGAATATATGAATACCAGTGAGTTTGCAAGGATTTTTTTCTGGCTTAAAAGAGATTCTAGAAGATTTTATTCTTTAGATATCTATGAGATGCATTATTTATGCAGTTTGATCGCGTTGCACGCACAAGAAAACTGATATTTGGCATAAGCGATGCTCTAGTCGAAAACAAATTCGATCACTTATTAGGTTCTGGCCTTCCGAATCTTGTGTAAGGATATCTTTGTGAAATTATGGGTTAATGTATTATTTTATGACCCAATTTAAAAATCTTGGGTCGGATTACGTGGGTCAAAATAAGATCCATTTTTTGTTGGGGAACTTTACATCGTATACCCCCCTAAAGATCACTTAACACTATATATTTCAGTTATAAAATTATATGTAGTACACATTAATTAATTACTTCACATGTTCAATTAGTCAAAGGATAATAACTATCTAACAAATTTGTCGCCTAAATTAAAAGAAAATTGTATATACGAAGCAAATCTAAAATCTTACTACATCCATTTTAAACTTGGACATAAATTTAAAGAATAAAAAAATATCCATTAAATTAAATAATTTTTTTATTATGGAAACCTTTGTCCTTGTTTTCTTGTATACAATAAAAAATTATACAGTAAATCAGGCATTGTATACGATTAAAGTATGTTAATATTCCAAGTAAAACAATATATACACAATAAAAATAAAAGTATGTTTGATTTGAATACTGTATTCTAAATTAGAATATTGCGCTATATTTAGTTTCAATATTGTATTCCAAATTAGAATATTGATATATTTAGTTTAAATATTGTATTCCAAATTATAATATTGTGATATGTTTGATTTTGAATATTGTATTCTTTAGCAGAATATTATAGTATGATGGTTTGAATACTATATTCTTCATTAATATATTATAATTTTTTATGTTTAATTTGATTTGCATAATATATCCCACATTAAATATTGTGGTATGTTTGGTTTGAAAATTGTATTTTATTAGAAAATTATGGTATGTTTAGTTTGAATAGTGTATTCCAAATTAGAATATTATGGCATGTTTGATTTGAATATTGCATTCCTTATTAGAATATTGTGGTGTATATATTAGTTTGAGTACTAATATATTATATTATTTCTTCTAGTTTAGATAATATATCTCAAATTGAAATATTTTTACGTTATTTCAATTTTTCTTTTGAATACGTAGATAGAAGAGAAAAACAAAAAAGACGAAACACTTCATCTGACAAATATTTGGTAAAGAGGTATTGTCTTGTACATAACAAATGCTCCATTTTCATATTCTTCTTCCTTCAGCGTCCCAGAATAGAGAGGATTGTTTATTTAGAAGAAGAGAAATTATTAAGGTTCAAAATATTTTGGGGAAAATGTAGCATGCTAATTCTGTGGGATGATGGAGTGTCTTAAGGAATTTATTAAGTTGGAGTAAAAGATAATGTAGTCTCTTAAAAGGTGGGATATGTTTAATGGCATATAATGATATTAAAGATTTAAGAAGTAAATAAAGTTTTATAAAGTAGGTATAGAATGTAAAATAAATATTTTAAAAGTAAATGGAGTTAACTGGTGTTTTTAATGGGTAGACCACGTAGATTATTATTTTTGTTTCAGCTGAGTTGTCACGTGGCCCGGTAAGAAATTACCACGTCACTAAATTAAATGCCCCCAAATTCTGCCACTAGACGCGAGGGCAAGTTTATTAATATAATTAACGATGTGCGCTTTTTTGGAGGAATAAGTGGACAAAGATTATTTGTAAACTATTTAGCAAATGACATGAGTAGCTCAAACCCTTTTCCCTGATTTATTTTGGTGACATTATTATACTTGTACTTTTGTCAATAATAACGAAACAAGATCAACTCTCCATCAATATTTGGTGCTATGCAATTACAACTCAACGCATACCTACTTAATAGTCTAACCCAAAGAGAAATACTAACACATATTTTTTCCGAAACATAATACTAGTTCATATGCAACATTAAAAAAAAGTGACAAGAGAGAACCAATGGTAGTTACTTTAACTTTTGAAATTGGTATAACCATCAGCGATTGTCATGGGTGACAAGTAATTCTTCAATTTTAATTACAGATTTTGAGTTAAATTTGAGTATGTCTCAAAATAAATATTTCTTCTAGTCCACTTTAAGTGATTTTTTTACTCTTTATATATATATTAAAGAATTCGTTTTTTAGTATTAATTAACAATAAAATTGACCATATTAATTTTAATTTGTTCAATGAAAATATAACAAACCGCTCATAGACTCGTTACTCCAAATACAATTTTAAAAAAAAGAAGTTAATTCGTTAGTGATATCTGAAAAAATCAAATATTATGGATCACAAAAAAGGATAAAAATCACTTAACGTGACCCGGAGGGGTATTGGATAGATGAACTTTTTTTAAATTTGTTATAACACATAATCACCTCCGCAACATATATGCTTAATCTTGAATCTATCAATAAGGTTAAAACAGAGTCTAAACTGAACTTTCAACATTCAAAATGTCACAAAGGTTGGAAACAACGTTTAAAATAGGGGTGTTCGTTGGTCGGTACGGTACGATATTTAAGTATTTCGGTTCGATATTTTTGGTATTCGGTTTCTTAAAACTCTATACCAATAACGTACCTAATTATATTCGGTATGTTTCGATTTTTTCTCCTTTCGGTTTCGTTTTCTCGGTTCGGTAACTTCGGTTTATTTGGTTTGTATACTAACTAGTGCGTAGAGTCATAGACTGAAATATTTTTAATTAAAATACTCAAAAGTACAAAGCTAAAAATATTTGTTGACAAAAGTTTTGTCCAAAACCAACCACCAAATATCAACCCAGAAAAAGAAAATAGTACATAAAGGAATAAATTTGATTTTAAAAATGTCTTGTTACTAGTTTAGAGTTAATTGATGAACTTATAAAATAAAAGAAAGTAAAATTTTAGATTTTTTATATTTATTTTATAATTAATAACATGTGTATTATGTAATATAATATATATTTCGGTACAATATCAATATTTTATTTTCAAATACTAAATTATTTTAAAACTTAAATAAAATACCATACCGAATATCGAATATCAAAATTTTCGATTTCAATCCGTTAATTCGGTATTTACCAAATTATGCACCGGCTAGTTCAAAACCAAAAACTGCAAATTCCTGCATATAAAGCCACGAGTCAATATCATAAACAGTACTAAATACTCAGCCGTGTCTTTAAAGCTTTTGCTTTGTACTAGTAGTAGTAATCACTATGTCTTCCTTGTTCTTAACTCCAAATTACCAGTCTTTTCAATAATACCGTACTAATCAAGTGTATAATTATATAAGATTAGGTCATTACTTTCAACTTAAGCAATCTGTACGGTCACCTCTCCCTCTCTGCCCTCAACCCCAGCTCAGCTCTCTAATCTTTCAACATCAAATTCTTCCTCTTATTGCGTATTTTAAGAGTATTTTCCCCCTTTCGAAAGTTCTAATTAATTGAGCTATTTTCAGAAAGAGGGGTTCTTTAAACTTTAGCTGCCATTATTTCAACCCAATTCATTTTCCTGCAAATTTTCTTGGACTTTCCTATTAAAAGATCAGTTCATGAATCAAACCCCATTTAAGTTTTGAGTTTCTTTTATTGGTTAGCTCGCCACCTATTTGATTTATGTTCTATTCAGGCTCTTGGAACCCTCTTTATTTGGAGATAGACACAAAGTTAATTTATTGAACTAACTTGTCTCAAATGGTTATTAGATCTGAGGTTTAAGAGAAATAGGTGAGCTGGGAAATCTATTTATTGCTTGTTGGATATCTGATTTTTAGGTTTAAATTTATTTTCATACTTTTTTTTACCCCCTTTTTCTATACTCCACAGTCTAGTCGTACATTGTTGTTTCACTTTTTTTGTCCTTTCATTTTTAACATTCCTTTTATTGGTTGGTTGGTTGGTTTTACTTGTAATGGTCATTATGAATGCGTTTGCTTTGGTTAGTAAAACTTAAAACCAAGAATTTTACTTTTTAGTCGGTGGAAATTTGGAAGCTTTTGAGCTTCAGTACTTTCTATAGTGTTTGACCTCCATTTCTACTAATAGCCCTCATATCATCCTTTTCAGTTTGATGCTAAAGTTCCATTCTTTTCTTCTTTCTTTTTTCTCCTTTGAGAAGATCAAAGGGAGAACCTTAAGTTTTTAGAAACTTTTTGCTTCCAACTCGTGAAATTTGGCTTCTTTTTCGCTTGAAATATTTGGTAGAAGCAATTGTTGAGCATGAGGAAATATGCCAATTCTTATTCAGGAAGAGTATTTAATGATAAAAGTTTTAGTTCTCATTCCGGAAGGGTATTTGGCGACAGATATTGGAAAATACCATTCTTTGTGAGCTTGCTTGTGTCTATTACTCTGTTCACAGCAACTATTTTTGGGTTATATTCATCATCATATGGAAGAGATCAAATGCAGTTGGATATGGTTTCTTCTTTTGCTAGGCCAGCAGAATCGGATGGATATTTTGTGGAATCCGATTTCCAGTCATTTCAATCAAATGGCTTTGCGAAAAGTGAACCACCTAGATTTGCTTATCTCATATCAGGCACAAAGGGTGACAGTCACAGAATGATGAGGACTTTGCAAGCGGTTTATCACCCGAGGAATCAGTATGTTCTACATATGGATCTTGAGGCTCCACCTCGAGAAAGATTGAACTTAACAATTTCGGTGAAGAATGATCCCATATTCCGCAAAGTAGAGAATGTTCGAGTAATGGCTCAGTCAAATTTAGTGACGTATAAGGGCCCTACGATGATTGCTTGTACCCTTCAAGCTATATCCATTTTGCTAAAGGAAAGTTCAAAGTGGGACTGGTTTATCAATCTCAGCGCTTCAGACTATCCGCTAGTGACTCAAGATGGTAAGTGTGCTTTCTTCCATATGCTATGGGTCGTCGATCATATATATCTATGTATCTTTTTTACTTGGTTATTTGAAGTTCCCTTTGCAACATATGTCCTCCTATAGACTATCGATATCCAAACATTCATCTTCACCTTTGCAAGAACATTTGATAATTACCGATTTACTTAGTTTTGCCGGATGTGATTGATAGAGAGTCATTAGTGCCCTAGCTGCCTAATTTTGCATGATCATGACACTCCATTGTTTATTACCATATATTAGTGCGTATTTAAGACTGTCTTTAGGATGATTTAGCATGATATATTTGGCTGAATTATTGTTACAGTGTCGAGACACTAAAATAGTTAGGGTTACATGCTTTTCACCAGCTTACAAAGGAAGTTCCTATTCTGCGGGGGGCCTTTAAGTAAGCTTATCATCTATTTCTTAAAGCTCTCTTTTGGAGGGTGTCTAAAAACGAATAAAAGAAAAAATTGAATGAATGAGCTTAGTTCGATAGATTCTATTTTTTGGAAAATAATTCAATAGTCTCTATTATTCCTAGGTCATAATCGCTGCTGGTGTGCCTACCTTCTGGCAGACAGTCTTAGGAACTTGTTCTGTAGTACGTCATAGGATTGCACATGAAGTGGAGACTAAATCAATAAACGGAATATAGTTGATCTGTTTGACAATCGGGTAATTCTTTGGTGCTTGATCCACTTAATTGGACTAATAAAAAAGTTCTTCTTCCTTTAATGACAAAATTTATGACACTCCAAATGTCGAGATGCATTACAATCTTATACAATCTGAAATATTTCAACAATCACTTTCTTTTTTTGATCAAGGAATATAGTCATCAGTAAAGCAAGCGTAACAGTCCATTTGGACTTTCTTCTCTCATATTCTGCTTTAGTCAAGCAGGTTTTGTTAATATCGTATGGAGTTACTGATAAAGTACAATTAAGAACAAAATGATGAATATCCTTATAAAAAAAAGATGGATATGTAATGTGGCTAGACGTTTGCAAGCTCATGACCACAAGGATGCAACTGGTTCTGCTTTAAAACAAAATGGAAGTAAAGATCAATTTACATATAGGTCAAGTTCCATTTTAATTTGGTTAAAAAACATGACATTTCACTGTATATTTTCCTTTATCAATCTAAACACAAGACTGATTATATGGCAATCCATGGTGATACACGGGACTTATATGTTGTTATTGTCTATGGGTTCAACCTTTAAGGTTTTTAGTATTGAACCTGTTATATTTTAAATCTATTGGGTTCATATATACTATTTGTTGCAATTTCAGTGGATTTTACACATAAACATGTTCCCGTCGAAAATTATGGGCTCAATTGAACTAGTAGCTTTAATGCTACATCCGCCTGGGAGAGTATCAACCTTGCATGGCAGGGTCAGTTTGGCTGTCAATTGCATATCATGTTTCAAAGCTGTTTCTTACGGAAATTAGTTATAGTTTCATGTTGGTTGTGAGGCTCTTACTCGTGTTAAACCAAATAAATCATATGATGACTTCATCTCAAAGAGGGATCGTGGGGCTTTAAATCCTTGGATCTTGTGGCTCAAAGTTTGAAAAATAACTGAAGCCGAGGTTTGATGAAGGTGATAGGAGCATTAAAACAGAAAAATAGGAAAGAAGGGGGCTATTCTTGGTGCTTTCAGTTTTACTTTACTGTATAGAATTCTTGGTTCTTGGTTGATTTAGAGCTAGTTAAGATTTAAGAAAATTTTGGGTTCTCCAGGAAATCGATTGAGATATCAAGAATAGCCAGAATTGAGCTGGAATTGCGTAGTTTGATGTGATAAATAAGTAGAGAGTCAAATTCAAGGAACGCTTTAAGAATGTATAGGCATCACCTCTAATATTAGAATTGCATTACAAAGGTTCTTTTTCTTTTTTAAGTAACCCGCTTAGACGTATATATGGTTAAAAGTATCCGCATTTCTGATGGGAAAATGCAATTTGAGGAGCAATGAACTTTTGAGGCTCGGCATAGAACTCGTGAAAAGTGCTTGTTCCTCTATAGAAGCATCTTCTAGTGGATGAGTTTCGTTATACCCAAAAAAATTGATAGCAATCAATATTTTTCTTCTCCTATTTCCCGCTTACTCTTTGATTGTCAATTTCTCTCTCATGTTAATTTTTAGCGAATACACAGAGAGCGAATTGTCTCTATTCCAGCAAATGCAAATCTTCCTTGACTTACCACTCAGCCAATCAAACTTGACTAGATATTCCTACTATTCCGACATCTAAAACTAAATAAATCTAGCACTTAAGATCCTTTGGTTTCAATGTATTGTCGCTTTGTCCTTTTCCTGTCCTCTACATTTTTCCTTCCTTGCAAGAACATAGAAAAATCCTGTTCAAGGTATGACATTAGGCTCACCTATAAATATGAATCATAATACAATTGTAACCTTAACAATTTTGCCCTTCAGTTTAGTGGAGCAAATGATTAGATACTGGCAAGTGCAAGGAAAAATCTATTATTTTGTAACATCTTTAGAAAATAATAGGGAAAGACTTCTTCGGCTGATGCTGAACAATAGTGAGATAGGCCAAGGAAGAAAAACGTATTATGAAAATAATGGGAGGAATGACGAAAGAATATCACACTTCATCTAGCAGGGATTAAGTGAACACATTTTTTTGGTTCTAGAAATATGTAAGAAAACGTTGGATTGAGAGGTTTGGTAGGTTGATTGTCAAGGACGGGAAAGGTCTTCCCCTAAACTCCCAAATTATTTATCATGAAATGAGAATATCTCCATCTTCATGTTTAGTTTAGAGATAGCTAAAGTATCAAATGTTATGGAGATAATGCAGAAGCAAACACCGCGTTTTAAAAGTATTGAGAAGTTTAGCCACCAAAGATGGAACATGTGGCCTAAATAATATTGCTGTGGCATGAGGATATGTGAACTTTGAAAATATAGGGGCAGCCAAGCATGAAACTATGTGTTTTCTCAGTTCCGTAAAGAGACTTCCTTGAGTCTTTTTTTCCCTCCAAGTTACTCAATCTTTTCTCCCCTCTTGTTTTCGGCCATCCTCCCCAAGCAGGCCGTCGCTCTATCATCTAACCATCCTCATCCTCTACCATACCAAACAACAAGTTCCTGCAAAACCTTTCTTCCTTACTCCCCCAATTCCTTTGTCCCCACTAGTAAAGTTCACCAAATGTGTTATTTCTGCATCATAGCGCTTGCATTTGGTTTAAAGATGGAAAATTGGGGGAATAAGGTGGTATTTTGGATCCCAAGGGGGAAAGAGATAGTGGAGTATGGAAGTTAGAAGCAGGGATGTGGCTTATAGGGAGCACATGTTGGAGATTGGAGAAAATCGGGACCAGTTTTTCTTTTTTGGGGGTAGGGTGGGGGTGGGGGGGTTAGGTGGTTCATAGAAGGTGAGTGGAGGGAGGGGCCGGGGAAGGGCAAGGAGATATGTTCAGTGCAAAATTATTAGGGGCTGATGCACTTCACCCTATCATAAGACAACTTGCTAACAAAAAGATTGCAGGTCTCATTTGGACATTGTAACCTTCTGTGAAAAAATTTAAGAGATTGCTTGAAATGATACATTAGCAAGTATTACAAATGGTTATTTCCTTATACATGCTGGGATCCAATTTTCAGTCTTAAGTATGTCTTTTGGAATGGCCTTTACTATTTGGGTTTTGGAATGCATTTACTCTTTCCAATGCACTTACCTATTTATGCTTTCATCCACCATGTAGATGTCCCATGTGGATAGACTTGTCTATTGCGTAACATGTGAATCAGACACTCTGTGGAGATGAACCTTTATATTCATGGATATGGCAATATCTGTAGCTTCATGATGCTTTTTCAGTTGAGGATCTAATACTTCCTTTATTACTGAATTTGTCCACAAAATGAATTCAACCACCATGAGGTGTTTATCCCAAATTGAATAAGTCTACAGAAAGAAGTTTGATTGGAAATCAAGAATTTCATTGTTTGGTCTTTAAAATTATTTCATAGTAAATGTTAGGTTCTAGGACATTGTGTAATTTATGAACTTCTTCGCTCCTTCGATTACTCCTTTCTTTTTCATGGAAAATGAGATTCATTTTGGCTATTAAATGTTGCAGATTTGCTCCATGTTTTCTCTAATTTGTCCAGAAATCTGAATTTCATTGAAAATATGCTGCTTCATGGGTGGAAACTGTAAGTGAGTTAACTTATCAATTTAAAGTGCCCAGGCATGATATGTTTTGTATTTGTATATAAAATACTTGCAATGTTAATTTGGGTTCTGTTGTTGTGTTGCAGGAACCAGAGAGCTAAACCTATCATTATTGATCCTGGTCTTTATTTGTCTAAGAAATCTGACATAGCCACAACTTCTCAACGGCGATCACTACCTACAGCTTTTACATTGTTTACAGGCAAGTTCATTTAGCAGCCGGAAATGACCCCAACTAATGTCACATGGATTATGTTCTTTACCTGTTATCTTCAGTTTGCGTGTTTCACTTGAGTTTTGAAATATGAGAACCTACTAACTAGAGACTCAAACCAAAATTTGGATTCTCTGTTTTGCTTATATTTTCGTTACTGCTCTGCTTGTGTTGATATACTATACATTATTAACAGAACTTGATGTCTTGCCACGGGCTTTTTCTTCAACCCCTAGTTTATATTTTTCTCTCTTTTTGAATTTATTAAAGCAGGATGCAGTGTGCAACTTCTTTTCATCTCATGCTTATATCCAGAATTCTTCTTTTTTGTGGTCAGGCTCCGCATGGGTGATACTGACACGCTCTTTTGTGGAGTACTGCATATGGGGATGGGATAACTTTCCAAGGACTCTGCTCATGTACTACACAAATTTTGTTTCTTCACCAGAAGGCTATTTTCACACGGTAATTTGCAACTCCGAAGAGTTTCGTAGCACTGCAATAGGCCATGATTTGCATTATATTGCTTGGGATACCCCTCCCAAGCAGCATCCTATTTCACTGACATTGAAGGACTTCAACAAAATGGTTAATAGCAGCGCACCATTTGCTCGAAAATTTCGCAAGGATGATCCTGTCTTAGACAAGATTGATAAAGAGCTGCTTGGTCGTACAAATCGTTTTGCACCAGGAGCATGGTGTAATGGAAGCTCAGCTGACGGAGCTGATCCCTGCTCTGTGGTTGGAGATGATTCGGTGTTTAGGCCTGGTCCTGGTGCCAACAGGTTGCATGAGCTAATGATCAAACTGCTATCTGAAGATTTTCGTAGTAAACAATGCTCAACTAAGAGTTAAGATTGCTAACGTTGTTTTCGCCCTGTTCATGATGTTCTCTGTACACCTAATCAAAGAAGTGACTTGGCCGTTGCTGGCTGCAAAGATTAGGTACCATTTTAGATGTAGTGTTTCCTCACAAGTGAGAGTTCAAAGATGACCCAAGTGTACATGGTTGTATGGATAGATCACAGTTTCAATTGTAAAATTTGCTCTTTTCTTTTTTCAGTAATGATCTTTCAAGTTAGTGTACACCTAGTATCAGTTGGACATTGAGTTACAATTGAAAAAACAATCCAATGGTAACATGCATGCAGAAGGATGCATGATTTGGGGTGTGTCTGGTATGCATGGAAAATGTTTTCGTGGAAAATGGGTGGAAAATACCAACGTTTTCAAGTCTTTATTTTCTTGGACAATGTAGTTGTTATTTTAAAATTTTACACAAACCCAAAGGAACTAATGTGCTGCTTTATTTTTTTTTTACGCAAAACAACATTGAAATTTATGCTCCATAACTATAAAGAAAATACGTTTTTTTTCCGTAGAAAAATAAAGCATTCTTTCTACGACATGAAAATAAAGTAATCGTCATATTGAAATTAAAAGGATACTTTTTCTACATTAAGAAAAGAAAATAGTCATTATGTTGAAGTAACAAAATACTTTTTCTATGTCATGAAAAGAAAATACTTTTTGTGTTGCAACGAAAGAAAATAATTTTCCCACATCATGAAAAGAAAATACTTTTTGTGTTGAAATGAAAGAAAATATTTTTCTACATCACGAAAAGAAAGTATTTGTTTTTGTTAAAATAAAAAAAATACTTTTTTACATCATAAAAAGAAAATACTCACTTGTTGAAATGAAAAAACAATCTATCTATAACATGAAAAAGAAAGTACTATTAATAGAATTTTTATTTAGGACGGAGGTGGGGGTGGAGCGGGTGGGGTGAGGGGTGGGGTGGGATAGGAGGGTGGGTGGGTAGGTGGGGGTGTGGAGGTGGGTTGTGGGGATGGAGAATGGAGGGGAGATTGAAAAAGTGTTTCAGAAAATATTTTCCCTCCTCTTGATATTTTCTTCTAATTGGAACAAACTGAGTTGATCAGGAAAATATTTTTCAAAACATTTAAACCAACCAAACATGGAAAATTGGAAAACATTATCAGCAAAATGTTTTCCTTCGTGCCAAACACACCCTTGGTTGGTTTGAATTGTGGATACGACTGAGGCATAAAGGTAACAACTTAGAGACACCATGTTTGAGTCTTAGCTCCAACTTCTAGTATTCAGAGAGGCTATTTGATCTAACAACGAAGCTAAGCTATCACTTTGCTCTCCTTTACTGGTTTTTATGCTCAATTATGAGACCTATTCGAAACATCTCGCTTCGTTTTGTTCTATCGGCCGGGTCAGACTTTATAGTAATGAAACTATTAACCTCCAAAAATGGCTTTCAGCAGTGATAGAGTATAGTCATTTTCGTATTTCTGACTGAACATGTGTTCTATGTGTAGGATATTGGGTTTTAAGTTACGGATCGCCCATGTGGACTAACCCGATCCGTTTAGAAAGAGGATAAGATTGGAAGGTTACAGGAAGTTACCCTAGCAGTTTAAACCAATACAACCACTATTAGTAGTGGGGTAGTTTAAACCAATACAATCACTATTAATACTGGAGTAATTAACGTACAGAGGTGTGAGAAAAATCTGGAAAAAAACTAATTTTCTCAATCTGCCTAAGAAGTAACGTACTCTCCTTATTGAAAGAACTTCTCTTCTTCTTTCTTCTCCATAATAAAAATACACACATAGAAAAGAGGCATTTAGTTTGTGGGAATACACTTTGATTCCTAGTGATTCAAAGTTCGATTTGGGACAATTATTTCGATGGTGAGTTCAACGATTCTTCAGCTACATTGACAGGTACGCTAAAGTTGTTCTCGCCCCGTGATTATTTTTATTACACTGGTATCAGAGCATGGTTGAATGATCCATCTATTCATGTAAATTGTCTTCAAATCGTTGTTTTATAAGTTTAGGTTGAGATTTTTTTTGTTGGCAAAACTGTTTCTGTTTTTTTTTTGCGCCATAACTTGTTAAATTTTTTGCCTATAACTTATATAATAGTGTTCTACTCGTTTTAGGCTTTTCGAAAATATATTATATATGAAAAACAGATTAAAAACGAGTAAGATATGATTTTTTGAAGATTGACAGTTTTTGACTATTTTTCTGACGAAAAAATGCTTCTGTTTTCAGCGTTTTAGAAATAATTTGTTAAAATATTTTTCCTGAAACTTTACATAATCATGTTCTACTCGTTTTGAGCTTTCCGAAAATATATTATATGTGAAAAACGGATTAAAAACGAGTGAGATACGATTGAAGATTGACAGTTTTTGACTATTTGACGAAAAACTACTTCTATTTTCAGCATTTTAGAAATAACTTGCTAAATATTTTTGCCTAAAACTTATATATTCATGACATACTCGTTTTGGGCTTTCCGAAAATATTTTTTATGTGAAAAACGGAATCTTCCAACTTTAAAAACTCTTTTTATGATCATTTTTGTCTTCTACCAGAAATTTGTGAACGTTGTCGCATTAAATGGTAACAACCATATATCTGATTCTTTGGTCCTATTTCAGATATGGCTGAACAAGGACAAGTTCTAATTACTCCAAGTGGGAGTTCTCGAAGTCAAGGAAGGGGACACGTAGAAGGGTACGTCGTCGCAGGACTTATTTCTATAATGATTCAGACTCGGAGCCTGAAGTCATCAGGAATGTCCCAAGGGTGAAACAAAATGAGTTAAGGGATCGAAGGGCTGAACGAAGGGAAAGAGAAGAAATTTAGGGAGTTTAATGAATTTAAAATTGGCCCTGATGTTTCTACTCCTGAACATGTACACCCTTTTCAGTTAAAAAGAGCTGAATTGGCTAATTACGTAGAAATTACTGATTGAGAAGCATTAGCTATTTTAGCGGACTCTCTTCGAGAGCCTTGGTGTGAAATTTTAACTGAGATTTATCATGATATTTGGCCCAGTGCACCTTTTAGCGTGTATGTGCGAGAGTTAGTGTTCGATTGGTACATGTATGTCCTAGCAAACATGTAAATTGTTATTATGTGTTTTATCTTAATGAAATTTAAGTTATGATACTTGTCTCTCCAGTTACATAGATTGTTTATCATATTTGTTTTAATGGATTGAGACTTGAAATAAAGTACACCAAGAAGTGATTTTAATATTAATTAAAATATTTAGATATAGATGATGAATGTGAACGTAGTGACCTTTCGATTCTATACTAAGTGCATAATTAATATTATAATTAATTTACTTGAGTGTGTAATCACATGCATAAATTAACTGAAGTATATATTGAAGTTAATGTCTCTAATAACAGACATGGCATCGAAAAGTATCATTGTTGACTTGAACAAGGGTGACAAACTGACTGGTGAAAATTACGACATCTGGAGTCGTAAGACGTGTTATGTACTCGAAGAGAAAGATTCTCTTGAAAGTATTAACCATGTTATGAATCACCCAGAGGAGGGTAACACTTCCCAACACAGGAGGGATCTAGAAACTTACAATATTTGGAAGAAGATAGATTCCACTGCACGTGGAATTATTGTAAGTTCAGTTGCTGATGATCTCATCCACGAATGTAAGAAATATTCTACTGCTCAAGCCATGTGGTCAACGTTTAAGAGAGACATATGGGGGTACGACTGTGACTCGCCTTCGACAGTTGACAATTAAGTTTGACACGTACAAAATGCGTCATGATCACGGTGTCAAGCAACATCTAAGGATGATGTCAAATATGATTGCTCAACTCAAAAGTGTTGGCCATGTTCTCTCTGATGAGCAGCAGGTTCAGGCAGTGATTCGGTATCTTCCCAATAATTGGGAACATATGAAGGTTAACTTGACCTACAATGATATCATAAAAACTTTTGTTGATGTTTCCTGTCATGTGGAGCTTGAAGATGAGCGGCTTGGTGCTGCTATATTTGTACCTAATGCCTTTGAGGAAGAATCAATTGGTACAAAGAGATCAAGATTCAAGCACAAGAGAAACTGAAAAAATGACAGAAAGGGTAAAGAGACCGGAGAAGGATCCTCCAAGAAAAGAAACAAACCAAATTCCAAGAAAGGAAAACGGTTCTATAAGAAGAAAGATAAGAGCAAGATGAAGTGCTACAATTTCCAAGTCCCCGGGCATTTTGCTCGTGAGTGCACTAAGCCGAAAAAGGTAGCATTTCAAAATGCATCTCTTAGTGCTATATATGTTTCTAGCAATGTTTTACTAACTGAATCTTATCCTGTGTGGATTGTAAACTCAGGGGCCACCGACCATGTGAGCCGTGATAGAGAAGCGTTCATAGAGTTTCGTCGAGTTTCACCTAGATCAAAGCATGTATATGTGGTAAATTATGCAAAGCTTGAAGTCAAAGGGATGGCACTTGCAGAATGGACATGCGTGGTGGCCAATCTTTGATGTTGCATGACGTCCTGTATGTTCTAGAGATTCGACGAAACTTAGTCTCTATGTCCGTTCTTCTACATTTAGATTTCAATTTGAACTTTAGTCGCAGTGGTCTTAGAATTACTCAAGACAATGTTTAGTTTTATGGTTTTTGACATCGTTATGATGGTTTTATTATGTTTGATTGTAATCCCTTCTACGTATAACTATAATGTTGACCGTTGTGTTATGGCATCTATTCTAGTAACAATGATGTTGATGTTATTACATGGCATGCAAGATTAGGTCACATAGGACATGATCGAGTGAATAGATTGGCTAAGTAAGGTGTTGAACCAAGTCACTGCATGGTTTTGAAGATTTACAAATGCCGAACCAAGTCCATCAGGGCAAACAGAGTCAAATAGACCCATTGGCACAAGAAGCGTTCATGTACAGGAGACAAACATTATCTGTGAACTAAGAAGTTATCTCCTAAGCGAAAATGTTGCAAATTGATAAGAAGATGAAGTTCGATTTCAGGTAGGACAGAAACGAGATCAAGGAAGTTGATATAAACACAAACTCTTCCAGCAAGGAAGAGTTGCATTAGAACTGAACAACAACATCTCAACTACTGACTCTATAAAGTGTTGAAGCATTCCTGCTGAAGAATGGACGCACAAACACTGAAGTGAAACAAGATCTGAAAGCAAAATTATCAAAGCAATTTTGCAAGCAGAATCCTTGTGCGACACAAAAGCTACTTGAACCAGCTAGAAGAACCAGTTCCATCTGTTGTCATTTGAGTCTAGTGTTTTATAGTAGGTGATTGAATATTGTATCTTTCAGCTTTATCTAGAAGCAATTGTAATAGGTACACATAGTTCAAGTTAGAGTTAACTTGAAGTTTGTCGCAATTAGCTAGAGGCTAGTTTGCCACAAAGGGATTAGAGTTATTCCTTAGGTTTACAAAAGAGTTTATTTTGTAAATGCTGTTTGAATTAGAGTTGTAGTGAAGAGTTTGAGAAAATCCTACTGGGAAGTAGGTCGTGGTTTTTTCACCTTTTGAGCCAGGTGTTTGCCACGTAAAATTGTTGTGTTCTTTAAATTCTGCAATTACTTTTTCGCAAACTGTAGAAGTTGGAACACCAAGAAGAACCAGGTTCTTCTATAGAGACTGCACTCGAAAATTGGACACCACACAAATCACCCCCCCCTCTTGTATGGTATTGAATTATAAAACATCAATTGGTATCAGAGCAGGTTATCCTTGAAAAGGCTAACACCTTGGAAAAGATCAAAATGAGTGCACCATCTGGAAACTGGGTGGGTCAATCAACTGCAAGGCCACCACTCTTTATTGGCCAGTATTAATCCTGGTGGAAGAACATGATGAAGGATCACTTTATTGGAGAGGACTATGAACTTTGGGACATAATCACTGATGGTCCTCTAGCCACCATGAAGAAGACTGCTGAAGGAGTAGATGTACCAAAGACTAGAGCTGACTGCACTGCTGAGGATCTGAAGAAATGAGAGAAGAATGCTAAGGCCAAAAGGTGGCTAGTTTGTGGACTAGGTCCAGACGAGTATAGTAGAATTCAGAGCTGCACCATTGCCAAAGAAATTTGGAACACCTTACAAGTAGCCCACGAAGGAACACCTCAAGTGAAAAGATCAAGAGGTACTCTACTATACTCTCAGTATGAAAACTTCACTATGAAAGAAGGAGAGACAATCCAAGAGATGTACACAAGGTTCACAACTCCGACAAATGAACTTAAGTCTCTTGGTAGAGTCATTCTTAAAGAGGACATGGTGGAGAAGATCCTGACAAGGGTCTTGCCAATTTCCTGGGAAAGTAAAATCACTTCTATCCAGGAATCCAAAATATGGCAACCATCAGATTGGACGAGCTAATTGGAAACCTTACTGCCTATGAAATTAGAAGGCAGACAATGAAAATGGATGCTCCAAAGAAGGAAAGTAGTCTAGCACTGAGAATCACTGAAGGAGCAGATCTGGAGGAAGATGAGATGGCCATGATCACTAAGGAATTCAGAAACTTCCTCATAAGAAAAAAGGGCATCTAAAGAGGTGGAAACTACAACAAAGCTAAAGCTTAGAAAGGCCAGCCAACGAGGGATGCTACAAGTGTGGAAAGACTGACCACCATATCAAGAATTGTCCTCAGTGGGAAGTGGAATGGAAAAAGGAGAGATTTGAAAGGAGGAACAGGAATAAGGAACTAGTCCAACCCAAGAAAACCACAACAAAAGCTATGGTTGTTGCTTGGGGGGAAAGCTCAGATGAAGAATCAGAAGATGGTGAGAATGAAGAACACACGCTCATGGCAATTGTCGAATCTGATGAGGAATCATATGAAGAACCAGAGGTAAGTATATCCCATCTCAAAAACAAAATAAAGTTCCTCTCTAAAGAAAAACTCTCTGAGTTGCTACTTGATTTCATGGATGATTCCGAAGAAACAACCAAAGAGAAAGAACAACTCTCTAAAGAGTGTGCAATGCTAAAAGCAAAATGCATGAACCTGGAAATCAGAGTAAGTGAATCTGAAAAGAAAAACACTGTCTTGTTGAACCAGGTTCATCCACTTGAAACTAAGATCCTAGAGCTAAAATCTGAAAATTTAAAATTAAAGCTAGGATCTAGTAAAGAGACTGTTGATCATTCTCATATCATGTTAGAAGAAAGTGTGGGAAAACTAAAAGATCAGATGTATACCAAGGATGAACAGATAAGGACACTTAAAGAAAAACTTGGTAAAGTCAAACATGAATTAGATCGAACTAGTAAATGGAATAAATCCTCTGATGCCTTGACATGGCTTCAAGAAAATCATAGTAGCAACCGGAGAGGACTTGGTTTTGGGAGTCAATTGCCCAAGTAGGATCCCAAAAGCAAGTATCTCACTCTCCCTGAAAATAAAATTTGCACCCACTATGGTAAGACTGGTCATTACAAAATTGAGTGTACTTCAAAGAGCAGGCCAGTCGAAGAAATGAGAGTTTTGTTAAAAAGAAAAACTGGTTACCAAATTGGGCCAGAAAAAGCTTAATTCATTCTTTCTCTCATAGAAAAGGACCCAAACTAAACTAGTTTGGGTTCTTAAAAGACTAACCCCTGATTTCTTTTTGTAGGTTCAAGTGAGAGGAAGCAGCCAAATTTGGTACTTGGATAGTGGCTGCTCAAAACATATGACAGGGAACAAGGAACAGTTCCTTTCACTTGAAAACCTCAAAGGAGGAAATGTCTCCTTTGGAAATGGAAAGAAAGGTGAAATTATAGGGGTTGGTAAGGTAGGTAAGGATGACACACGTTCCATTGAACATGTGTACTTGATAGATGGCTTGAAATATAGCCTGATCAGTGTGTCACAATTGTGTGACAGAGGTAACCTGGTTGCTTTCACTTCCACAAAATGTTTTGTGATTAACCTGCTTACTGACAAGATTGTTTTGCAGGGAAAAAGAATGAATAACATCTATGTCATAGACTTGTCCACACTGTCTGAAAATGAACTCACTTGCTTAAGTATGTTAGACAGTGATCCCCTCTTGTGGCACAAAAGACTTGGTCACGCGAGTCTAAATTATCTAAACAAATTAGTCTATAAGGACTTAGTGGTAGGGCTTCCTAACATTAAGTTCAAGGAAGACAAAGTTTGTGAGGCATGTGTAAGGGGGAAGCAGGTAAGATCCTCATTCAAAAGCAAGAAAATGGTCAGTACCACCAGGACGTTGGAACTGGTTCATATGGACTTATGTGGTCCTATGAGAACTCTGAGCAGAGGTGGTAAGAAATATGTAATGGTGCTAGTTGATGATTACTCAAGGTTCACTTGGACCTTATTTCTGACATCTAAAGATGAAGCATTTGATATGTTCACTTCATTTGTTAGAAAAACTCAAAATCAGTTAGGAAATCAACTAGCATCAATAAGATCTGATCATGGCACTGAATTTGAGAATGCAAAGTTTGCTGAATTCTGTGATGAACATGGTATAAATCACAACTTTTCTGCCCCTAGAACCCCACAACAAAATGGGGTTGTTGAAAGAAAGAAGAGAACTCTTGAAGATATGGCTAGAACCATGCTTCTTTCTAGCAAAATACCCCATAGCTTCTAGGCAGAGCAATAAACACTGCATGCTACATAATAAATAGATGCATGACCAGACCACTGGTAGAGAAAACTCCCTATGAATTACTTAAATGGAGAAATCCCAACATATCCCACCTCAGGGCTTTTGGATGCAAGTGCTTTGTGCACAACAATGGCAAAGATTCCCTAGGTAAATTCGATCCCAGAAGTGATGAGGGAGTATTCTTGGGATATTAATCACATAGCAAAGCTTATAAAGTATATAATAAAAGAAGTATGTGTGTAGAAGAAAGTGTGCATGTTTTCTTTGATGAAACTAACACTCTTTCTGAGAGGCAGGAACCAGAAGATGAAGAGCTTGGACTGGTCAGAAGCAGTGAACAAATTGAAGCAAATATGGAAGATGGAATAGGTGATGGACCAGGTCCAACTACCCCAAGCAACATGACATGGGGAACTAAACAGCAAATTACTCTAGACCTTGGCCCTGATCTTGTTCCACAACAACAAGACACCATGAGATAATCTAGAAGTGAACATTTGGTGCTTAAACGACACAGATATTAGAGTTTTCACCCTCTTGAGAACATCATAACAGATTTGACATCCGGAATCAAAACAAGATCATCTTTGAAAAATCTGTGTGCGTTTGATGCCTTTCTATCCTTGATCGAACCAAAGAACATTGGTGAAGCCTTACAGGATGCTGACCGGGTAAATGCCATGCAAGAAGAGCTGAATCAATTTGAAAGAAGTCAAGTATGGCACTTGGTACCCAGACCACTAGACAGATCAGTAATTGGCACAAAGTGGGTCTTCAGGAACAAACTCGATGAGGATGGAACTGTTACAAGAAACAAGGCCAGACTGTTTGTCCAAGGATATAGTCAAGAAGAGGGAATTGACTATGATGAGACCTTTGCTCCTGTGGCAAGATTGGAGGCAGTTAGACTTCTTATAGCATTTGCTGCACACATGGAATTCACTCTCCATCAGATGGATGTAAAGAGTGCTTTCCTCAATGGCTATCTAAAGGAAGAAGTATTTGTAAAACAACCTCCAGGTTTTGAAAGCAAGGAGTCACATAACCATGTATACAAACTTGACAAGGCTTTGTATGGACTCAAACAAGCACCAAGAGCATGGTATGAGCGACTATCAAAATTCCTGCTAGAACATGGATACAAACGAGGTAAAATTGACAGTACCTTGTTCTTAAAGGAAAAAGTAAGGATCTTCTGGTTGTGCAAATATATGTGGATGATATCATATTTAGGGAAACCTCTGAAAAATTGAGTAATGAATTTGTTAAACTTATGGGGAGTGAGTTTGAGATGAGTATGATGGGTGAGCTAAACTTCTTTTTAGGCTTGCAAATCAAGCAAAACTCAAATGGAACAATGATCCATCAACAAAAATATGTGAAGGAATTGCTCAAAAGATTTAAAATGGAAGACTCAAAAGAAATTGACACCCCCATAGCCACAACTACAAAATTAGATGTGGATGAACCTGGTTCATCCGTTGATCAGAAGCTATACAGAGGGATGATTGGGTCTTTATTATATCTCACTGCCAGCAGACCTGATATTGTGTTCAGTGTAGGACTGTGTGCTAGGTTTCAGGCAAATCCAAAGGAGTCCCATCTAACTGCAGTGAAGAGAATTCTGAGATATCTGAAAGGCACTACTGATTTATGCCTTTGGTATCCTAAAGGTAGTAATTTCGACCTTGTAGGATATGCTGATGCAGATTATGCAGGTTTCCTGGTTGACAGGAAAAGTACTTCAGGCATGGCTCACTTTTTGGGCTCTTGCCTTGTGTCTTGGGCCACCAAGAAACAAAATTCAGTAGTCTTATCTACTGCTGAGGCTGAATATGTGGCTGCAGCCTCATGCTGTGCTTAGTTGCTATGGATCAAGCAATAACTTATGGATTTTGGTATAGAGGTTGGATGCATTCCTATTTTCTGTGACAACACTAGTGCAATTAGCATGACAAATAACCCGGTTCATCACAAGAGAACCAAGCACGTAGATGTGAGACATCATTTCCTAAGAGATAACTATGAAAAAGGAATGATCTCAATTGAATTATGTGTTACTGACAAACAAATTGCAGATATCTTTACTAAGGCACTAAGTAGGGAGCATTTTGAGACAAACATGCTTGAATTAGGGATGATTAAGATCACCTAATTGAAAAACAAAAATGATTTTTTTTGTTGCTAGAAACACTAAAATCGGTAACTAACCAGACTAATCGTTGCTCAGTATCAATACTTTACTGCCATACTCTCTTGCCATGTATTAATATGATTCCCTAGTTGCTAATGATGTTTTTCTATCTTTGTAAATTGAGGCAAATTAAAGACTATAACACGATGAACCTGGTTCATCGCTGCTGGTTCATCTGACTGACAAGGTACGTGCTCATCTCCATACACTTATTGAAATAATTATAGTCACACATGAACAGGACTCTATCTATATTTGGTTCATTTCAAATTCTTAGTACTTATCCCAAAATGAACTCGTTCCAAAGAGTCCCATCGAACCTTAATTAGCCTAGATATTAGGGAGTCAAAACCGTCTAATCACTGACACTCCTGCAGCGATTAGACTTCTACTTGCTAAAGAATTATGCCCATTGTACATTTCATAACCAAATATTTAAAAGGCCATCATTACCTCCCCTCTTCAAAAAACATAATCGTCGAACCAAGTACATCAATCATCTCATACCAAATTGATCAACTTTCTTCTCTCCCCAAATCTTCATAACAATGTCTTATTCACCACCCCCTGCTTCATCTTCATCAACCAACACTCTAATTCTCCATCAATACACAACTCACATTCTCCAACCAGGTCTTCGACCCCCCAAAACCCTCCAATTCCTGAACCCACTCCTTCACCCAAATCAGTCCCAGCCGTTACACCTAGCCCCACTCCAGCCCCCAGACAACGTAGAGTAAAGGTGTTGGCTAGGAAAACAGTTGCATCTGCTTCTCGTGCCAAATATTTAAATGAGATACTTCAAGCTAGCAAGGTCCAAGAATCTAAATCCTCTAGTGAGTCCTTCAAATCTGCAAATGAGGATGAAGCACCAGGTTCTTCTGACACTGAAAAGGGAAATCTTGAAGTTGGGTCTGCAACTGAAGTGGCTGAAATAGGTTTATCTTGATTGGGTCAATAGTGGATGTAGAAGTACCGGATAGGCGAAGAAAAATTGGGAAAAATATAAACATTGAGAGAGAGGGAGAAGGGAGTGCAAAAAGGGGATCTGGGAAGGAAGGTGCCACTCTAGCTATTTGTGGCCCCGCTCCTGTGATTGTTGAGGAAGGAGTCAAAGATTTAGGGGGAAGCAATTCTGGGGAAGCATCAGCAGGTCTGGAAAGACTACAACAAGCAGTAGATGAATCTGGTTCATCTATTGATGAAACACTGACTGAGATGCTGAAAACGTTGGGGGAGTCCGACAATCCCAAAAAGAAGAGAACTCCAAAATCCAAGAAATCCATTAACCCAGTTCCAACCAAGAAGTGGAAAGCTTCATCATCTGTTGATGCTCCTGTCCCAAAGAGTCGTGCTACTAGAAGCACTGTTAGGCAACAAGAAGAAGAATTGGAAAAAGCTCCGAGAGAGAGCAAGAAGAAGAAGTCTTCCAAGGGAAAGGCAAAAGTTGGAGAGCCTGTTGAGGCAGTTCATGTTGATGACAAAGAGTTGGACCTGGTCCATCATGAGGAGAAGCCATCACCAGTTGAGGTTGAGACACCAAAACCCAAGAAAGCTAAGGCTTCTTCCAAGAAGTCAACATTTGTGTCTGCCACACCCTCAACGATTGCAAAGAGGACTAGGTCTGAGTCAAAGAAAGTAAAGATTGTTGATGATGAGGAATGGAGTGGACAAGAAGAGGAAGTTTCTGGTGAGGAGACTGACAAACTCACAATATTTGGAAAGCGTACTATCTTGAAGGGGAAGCTGGTTAGAGACCTTGAGGAATTAGGGATGATTTTCTTGATGGATACCTTGGTTGCGCAAGGGTGGAAGGACATGGTTTTTCACCTTAAGGGAAGGCTGGATAGGAATGAGTTGGTTGAATTTATGGCCAACGCAATTGTCAAAGATGGCAGGGTATCCTCCAAGGTTCAAGGGGTTGCAATTTCGTCTGATGCAAAGGAGTTGGGGGAAATACTGGATATCCCGTCTGAGGGTTATGATGACTACACTAGGCAAAGATGGCCTAATCTGGATGATTTTTCCTCAGCTCTTCAAATCACCAGGTCCTTCTGTGAGAATGAGCAAGAACTGGAGCCCAGGGCAGTGTTTAAGAGTGAGATGAGGCCTCAGCACAAACTGTTCTTTGAGTTTGTGATCAAATTTCTGCTGCCTAGGAAAGAGCGACGGCACATTGTCAGCTACATGGATCTCACGCTCATGGAGTGCCTGTACAAGGAAAAACAGATCAATTGGCCTGCCTTCATCATCCACCACTTGGATAGGGTTGTGAATGGAGACAAGGCACATGCTATACATTATGGGTTTATCCTGACTGCTGTGCTTGCTCACTTCAAGGTTCCAGTGAAGAATGCTGAAATGGCTACTGCTAAGGACTACTTTGGGAAGAATACGTTACTGACTTGTGACTACATTGTTAATATTCCTGAGGATGAACCTGGTTCATCTAGGAAACTGCTTGTTAATAGCAAGGTCAGGACACTTGTGCAGGAAGGTGAGATCAAGGATGCAGAGATCCTTCGTTTGAAATCTCGCCTTATTGAGGTTGAAGCTGAGTGGGATGCTCTCAAAGCTGAATTAGCCAAAGAAAAGGAGAAGAATGAGGGTGTTATTCATCAAATTCTCTCCCTTATTCAAGCCAAGACCACAACCTCCTCTGCCCTTTCCCAGCCTTAGGAGTCCAGTGCCACCAAAATAACCCCTCTATGACCCTGTTGGGAAATGTCTTATCTTGTTCTGTTTTTTTTTGTTGTTGTTGTTTTGCTCATGGTTGCGACTGTTTTTAATTCTCTTTGTGTATGGTGCCTGATCTGCTATCTAATCAATGAATTGTGCTTTTAGGTTATTGATTCTCTCTCAATTTCTTATATAGCATACATTTATTGGTTTTTTTGATGATTAATCCATGTTCTGCACCTGCAGTTGCCTAAATGGCCATGAGTAATTGTTAATACTTCTGGTAAGTTTTTCATTTTGCAACTTTTCGATGATGCCAAAATGGGGAAGACATGTGCTTTTTCAAAATTTCAAATAATGATTTTTGTGATATTTATAACCTAATGAACTTGGTCTCTCTATGATGAATGCTTAAATCTATACAAAGTGTCTATGTTGGATTGAAGTATGTACAGGGTTAAGCACAGAGTTTGTCATCATCAAAAAGGGGGAATTTGTTGAACCAAATCACTGTATGGTTTTGAAGATTGACAAATGCCAACCCAGTTGAACCAGGTCCATCAGGGCAAACAGAGTCAAATAGACCCATTGGCACAAGGAGCGTCCATGTACAGGAGACAAACATTATCTGTGAACTAAGAGGTTATCTCCTAAGCGAAAAGGTTTCAAATTGATAAGAAGATGAAGTTCGATTTCAGGTAGGACAGAAACGAGATCAAGGAAGTTGAGATAAACACAAACTCTTCCACCAAGGAAGAGTTGCATTAGAACTGAACAACAACATCTCAACTACTGACTCTATAAAGTGTTGAAGCATTCCTTCTGAAGAATGGACGCACAAACACTGAAGTGAAACAAGAACTGAAAGCAAACTTATCAAAGCAATTTTGCAAGCAGAATCCTTGTGCGACACAAAAGCTACTTGAACCAGCTAGAAGAACCAGTTCCATCTGTTGTCATTTGAGTCTAGTGGTTTGTAGTAGGTGATTGAATATTGTATCTTTCAGCTTTATCTAGAAGCAATTATAATAGGTACACATTGTTCAAGTTAGAGTTAACTTGAAGTTTGTCGCAATTAGCTAGAGGCTAGTTTGCCACAAA